>OW052222.1:83119114-83339927 GCA_932526605.1 Nephrotoma flavescens
AACGCTTACTTTTTATGGATTTATAGAATGTTGCACTTGTTTCAAATTGTGCTATTTGAAATTCAACTGAGTTCGGTTTTGTCAACAATTAAGATTCCAGATATTATAAACATTAATGTAGGTTCTCATTTGCATGAAAGCAGTTTCTTTCTGGCTGGCTAAGATGAAAATTAAGTTAGAGTAACCAATTGTGCAAGCGATACGAAAGATGAATTTGTCTTCTGATGTCTTTTGGCGAAAGTCTCAAGATCTTCACTGCCACATAGATCCTCGGTAGTATAGTGGTCAGTATCCCCGCCTGTCACGCGGGAGACCGGGGTTTGATTCCACACCGGGGAGGATTAACTTTTATTCGCTCAGTAACGCTTACTTTTTATGGATTTATAGAATGTTGCACTTGTTCCAAATTGTGCTATTTGAAATTCAACTGAGTTCGGTTTAGTCAATAATTAAGATTCCAGATATTATAAACATTAATGTAGGTTCTCATTTGCATGAAAGCAGTTTCTTTCTGACTGGCTAAGCTGAAAATTAAGTTAGAGTAACCAATTTTGCAAGCGATATGAAAGATGAATTTGTCTTCTGATGTCTTTTGGCGAAAGTCTCAAGATCTTCACTGCCACATAGATCCTCGGTAGTATAGTGGTCAGTATCCCCGCCTGTCACGCGGGAGACCGGGGTTCGATTCCCCACCGGAGAGGATTAACTTTTATTCGCTCAGTAACGCTTACTTTTTATGGATTTATAGAATGTTGCACTTGCTCCAAATTGTGCTATTTGAAATTCAACTGAGTTCGGTTTTGTCAACAATTAAGATTCCAGATATTATAAACATTTATGTAGGTTCTCATTTGCATGAAAGCAGTTTCTTTCTGGCTGGCTAAGCTGAAAATTAAGTTAGATTAACCAATTGTGCAAGCGATACGAAAGATAAATTTGTCTTCTGATGTCTTTTGGCGAAAGTCTCAAGATCTTCACTGCCACATAGATCCTCGGTAGTATAGTGGTCAGTATCCCCGCCTGTCACGCGGGAGACCGGGGTTCGATTCCCCGCCGGGGAGGACTAACTATTATTCGCTCAGTAACGCTTACTTTTTATGGATTTATAGAATGTTGCACTTGTTTCAAATTGTGCTATTTGAAATTCAACTGAGTTCGGTTTAGTCAACAATTAAGATTCCAGATATGATAAAAATTTATGTAGGTTCTCATTTGCATGAAAGCAGTTTGTTTCTAACTGGCTAAGCTGAAAATTAAGTTAGATTAACCAATTGTGCAAGCGATACGAAAGATGAATTTGTCTTCTGATGTCTTTTGGTGAAAGTCTCAAGATCTTCACGATCCTCGGTAGTATAGTGGTCAGTATCCCCGCCTGTCACGCGGGAGACCGGGGTTCGATTCCCCGCCGGGGAGGATTAACTTTTATTCACTCAGTAACGCTTACTTTTTATGGATTTATAGAATGTTGCACTTGTTTCAAATTGTGCTATTTGAAATTCAACTGAGTTCGGTTTTGTCAACAATTAAGATTCCAGATATTATAAACATTAATGTAGGTTCTCAGTTGCATGAAAGCAGTTTCTTTCTGGCTGGCTAAGCTGAAAATTAAGTTAGATTAACCAATTGTGCAAGCGATACGAAAGATGAATTTGTCTTCTGATGTCTTTTGGTGAAAGTCTCAAGATCTTCACGATCCTCGGTAGTATAGTGGTCAGTATCCCCGCCTGTCACGCGGGAGACCGGGGTTCTATTCCCCGCCGGGGAGGATTAACTTTTATTCGCTCAGTAACGCTTACATTTTATGGATTTATAGAATGTTGCACTTGTTCCAAATTGTGCTATTTGAAATTCAACTGAGTTCGGTTTAGTCAACAATTAAGATTTCATATATTATAAACATTTATGTAGGTTCTCATTTGCATGAAAGCAGTTTCTTTCTGGCTGGCTAAGATGAAAATTAAGTTAGATTAACCAATTGTGCAAGCGATACGAAAGATAAATTTGTCTTCTGATGTCTTTTGGCGAAAGTCTCAAGATCTTCACTGCCACATAGATCCTCGGTAGTATAGTGGTCAGTATCCCCGCCTGTCACGCGGGAGACCAGGGTTCGATTCCCCATCGGGGAGGATTAACTTTTATTCGCTCAATAACGCTTACTTTTATGAAGTTATAGAATGTTGCACTTGTTCCAAATTGTGCTATTTGAAATTCAACTGAGTTCGGTTTAGTCAACAATTAAGATTCCAGATATTATAAACATTAATGTAGGTTCTCATTTGCATGAAAGCAGTTTCTTTCTGGCTGGCTAAGATGAAAATTAAGTTGGAGTAACCAATTGTGCAAGCGATACGAAAGATGAATTTGTCTTCTTATGTCTTTTGGCGAAAGTCTCAAGATCTTCACTGCCACATAGATCCTCGGTAGTATAGTGGTCAGTATCCCCGCCTGTCACGCGGGAGACCGGGGTTCGATTCCCCGCCGGGGAGGACTAACTTTTATTCGCTCAGTAACGCTTACTTTTTATGGATTTATAGAATGTTGCACTTGTTTCAAATTGTGCTATTTGAAATTCAACTGAGTTCGGTTTAGTCAACAATTTAGATTCCAGATATTATAAACATTAATGTAGGTTCTCATTTGCATGAAAGCAGTTTCTTTCTGGCTGGCTAAGATGAAAATTAAGTTAGATAAACCAATTGTGCAAGCGATACGAAAGATGAATTTGTCTTCTGATGTCTTTTGGCGAAAGTCTCAAGATCTTCACTGCCACATAGATCCTCGGTAGTATAGTGGTCAGTATCCCCGCCTGTCACGTGGGAGACCGGGGTTCGATTCCACACCGGGGAGGATTAACTTTTATTCGCTCAGTAACGCTTACTTTTTATGGATTTATAGAATGTTGCACTTGTTCCAAATTGTGCTATTTGAAATTCAACTGAGTTCGGTTTAGTCAACAATTAAGATTCCAGATATTATAAACATTAATGTAGGTTCTCATTTGCATGAAAGCAGTTTCTTTCTGGCTGGCTAAGCTGAAAATTAAGTTAGAGTAACCAATTTTGCAAGCGATACGAAAGATGAATTTGTCTTCTGATGTCTTTTGGCGAAAGTCTCAAGATCTTCACGATCCTCGGTAGTATAGTGGTCAGTATCCCCGCCTGTCGCGCGGGAGACCGGGGTTCTATTCCCCGCCGGGGAGGATTAACTTTTATTCGCTCAGTAACGCTTACATTTTATGGATTTATAGAATGTTGCACTTGTTTCAAATTGTGCTATTTGAAATTCAACTGAGTTCGGTTTAGTCAACAATTAAGATCCCAGATATTATAAACATTAATGTAGGTTCTCATTTGCATGAAAGCAGTTTCTTTCTGGCTGGCTAAGATGAAAATTAAGTTAGAGTAACCAATTGTGCAAGCGATACGAAAGATGAATTTGTCTTCTGATGTCTTTTGGCGAAAGTCTCAAGATCTTCACTGCCACATAGATCCTCGGTAGTATAGTGGTCAGTATCCCCGCTTGTCACGCGGGAGACCGGGGTTCGATTCCCCACCGGGGAGGATTAACTTTTATTCGCTCAGTAACGCTTACTTTTTATGGATTTATAGAATGTTGCACTTGTTTCAAATTGTGCTATTTGAAATTCAACTGAGTTCGGTTTAGTCAACAATTAAGATCCCAGATATTATAAACATTAATGTAGGTTCTCATTTGCATGAAAGCAGTTTCTTTCTGGTTGGCTAAGCTGAAAATTAAGTTAGAGTAACCAATTTTGCAAGCGATACGAAAGATGAATTTGTCTTCTGATGTCTTTTGGCGAAAGTCTCAAGATCTTCACGATCCTCGGTAGTATAGTGGTCAGTATCCCCGCCTGTCGCGCGGGAGACCGGGGTTCTATTCCCCGCCGGGGAGGATTAACTTTTATTCGCTCAGTAACGCTTACTTTTTATGGATTTATAGAATGTTGCACTTGTTTCAAATTGTGCTATTTGAAATTCAACTGAGTTCGGTTTAGTCAACAATTAAGATCCCAGATATTATAAACATTAATGTAGGTTCTCATTTGCATGAAAGCAGTTTCTTTCTGGCTGGCTAAGATAAAAATTAAGTTAGAGTAACCAATTGTGCAAGCGATACGAAAGATGAATTTGTCTTCTGATGTCTTTTGGCGAAAGTCTCAAGATCTTCACTGCCACATAGATCCTCGGTAGTATAGTGGTCAGTATCCCCGCTTGTCACGCGGGAGACCGGGGTTCGATTCCCCACCGGGGAGGATTAACTTTTATTCGCTCAGTAACGCTTACTTTTTATGGATTTATAGAATGTTGCACTTGTTTCAAATTGTGCTATTTGAAATTCAACTGAGTTCGGTTTAGTCAACAATTAAGATCCCAGATATTATAAACATTAATGTAGGTTCTCATTTGCATGAAAGCAGTTTCTTTCTGGTTGGCTAAGCTGAAAATTAAGTTAGAGTAACCAATTGTGCAAGCGATACGAAAGATGAATTTGTCTTCTTATGTCTTTTGGCGAAAGTCTCAAGATCTTCACTGCCACATAGATCCTCGGTAGTATAGTGGTCAGTATCCCCGCCTGTCACGCGGGAGACCGGGGTTCGATTCCCCGCCGGGGAGGACTAACTTTTATTCGCTCAGTAACGCTTACTTTTTATGGATTTATAGAATGTTGCACTTGTTTCAAATTGTGCTATTTGAAATTCAACTGAGTTCGGTTTAGTCAACAATTTAGATTCCAGATATTATAAACATTAATGTAGGTTCTCATTTGCATGAAAGCAGTTTCTTTCTGGCTGGCTAAGATGAAAATTAAGTTAGATAAACCAATTGTGCAAGCGATACGAAAGATGAATTTGTCTTCTGATGTCTTTTGGCGAAAGTCTCAAGATCTTCACTGCCACATAGATCCTCGGTAGTATAGTGGTCAGTATCCCCGCCTGTCACGTGGGAGACCGGGGTTCGATTCCACACCGGGGAGGATTAACTTTTATTCGCTCAGTAACGCTTACTTTTTATGGATTTATAGAATGTTGCACTTGTTCCAAATTGTGCTATTTGAAATTCAACTGAGTTCGGTTTAGTCAACAATTAAGATTCCAGATATTATAAACATTAATGTAGGTTCTCATTTGCATGAAAGCAGTTTCTTTCTGGCTGGCTAAGCTGAAAATTAAGTTAGAGTAACCAATTTTGCAAGCGATACGAAAGATGAATTTGTCTTCTGATGTCTTTTGGCGAAAGTCTCAAGATCTTCACGATCCTCGGTAGTATAGTGGTCAGTATCCCCGCCTGTCGCGCGGGAGACCGGGGTTCTATTCCCCGCCGGGGAGGATTAACTTTTATTCGCTCAGTAACGCTTACATTTTATGGATTTATAGAATGTTGCACTTGTTTCAAATTGTGCTATTTGAAATTCAACTGAGTTCGGTTTAGTCAACAATTAAGATCCCAGATATTATAAACATTAATGTAGGTTCTCATTTGCATGAAAGCAGTTTCTTTCTGGCTGGCTAAGATGAAAATTAAGTTAGAGTAACCAATTGTGCAAGCGATACGAAAGATGAATTTGTCTTCTGATGTCTTTTGGCGAAAGTCTCAAGATCTTCACTGCCACATAGATCCTCGGTAGTATAGTGGTCAGTATCCCCGCTTGTCACGCGGGAGACCGGGGTTCGATTCCCCACCGGGGAGGATTAACTTTTATTCGCTCAGTAACGCTTACTTTTTATGGATTTATAGAATGTTGCACTTGTTTCAAATTGTGCTATTTGAAATTCAACTGAGTTCGGTTTAGTCAACAATTAAGATCCCAGATATTATAAACATTAATGTAGGTTCTCATTTGCATGAAAGCAGTTTCTTTCTGGTTGGCTAAGCTGAAAATTAAGTTAGAGTAACCAATTTTGCAAGCGATACGAAAGATGAATTTGTCTTCTGATGTCTTTTGGCGAAAGTCTCAAGATCTTCACTGCCACATAGATCCTCGGTAGTATAGTGGTCAGTATCCCCGCCTGTCGTTCGATCCCCCGCCGGGGAGGATTAACTTTTATTCGCTCAGTAACGCTTACATTTTATGGATTTATAGAATGTTGCACTTGTTTCAAATTGTGCTATTTGAAATTCAACTGAGTTCGGTTTAGTCAACAATTAAGATTCCAGATATTATAAACATTTATGTAGGTTCTCATTTGCATGAAAGCAGTTTCTTTCTGGCTGGCTAAGCTGAAAATTAAGTTAGATTAACCAATTGTGCAAGCGATACGAAAGATAAATTTGTCTTCTGATGTCTTTTGGCGAAAGTCTCAAGATCTTCACTGCCACATAGATCCTCGGTAGTATAGTGGTCAGTATCCCCGCCTGTCACGCGGGAGACCGGGGTTCGATTCCCCGCCGGGGAGGATTAACTTTTATTCGCTCAGTAACCCTTACTTTTTATGGATTTATAGAATGTTGCACTTGTTTCAAATTGTGCTATTTGAAATTCAGCTGGATTCGGTTTAGTCAATAAATAAGATTCCAGATATGATAAAAATTTATGTAGGTTCTCATTTGCATGAAAGCAGTTTGTTTCTAACTGGCTAAGCTGAAAATTAAGTTAGATTAACCAATTGTACAAGCGATACGAAAGATGAATTTGTCTTCTGATGTCTTTTGGCGAAAGTCTCAAGATCTTCACTGCCACATAGATCCTCGGTAGTATAGTGGTCAGTATCCCCGCCTGCACGCGGGAGACCGGGGTTCGATTCCCCGCCGGGGAGGATTAACTTTTATTCACTCAGTAACGCTTACTTTTTATGGATTTATAGAATGTTGCACTTGTTTCAAATTGTGCTATTTGAAATTCAACTGAGTTCGGTTTTGTCAACAATTAAGATTCCAGATATTATAAACATTTATGTAGGTTCTCATTTGCATGAAAGCAGTTTCTTTCTGGCTGGCTAAGCTGAAAATTAAGTTAGATTAACCAATTGTGCAAGCGATACGAAAGATAAATTTGTCTTCTGATGTCTTTTGGCGAAAGTCTCAAGATCTTCACTGCCACATAGATCCTCGGTAGTATAGTGGTCAGTATCCCCGCCTGTCACGCGGGAGACCGGGGTTCGATTCCCCGCCGGGGAGGATTAACTTTTATTCGCTCAGTAACCCTTACTTTTTATGGATTTATAGAATGTTGCACTTGTTTCAAATTGTGCTATTTGAAATTCAGCTGGATTCGGTTTAGTCAATAAATAAGATTCCAGATATGATAAAAATTTATGTAGGTTCTCATTTGCATGAAAGCAGTTTGTTTCTAACTGGCTAAGCTGAAAATTAAGTTAGATTAACCAATTGTGCAAGCGATACGAAAGATGAATTTGTCTTCTGATGTCTTTTGGCGAAAGTCTCAAGATCTTCACTGCCACATAGATCCTCGGTAGTATAGTGGTCAGTATCCCCGCCTGTCACGCAGGAGACCGGGGTTCGATTCCCCGCCGGGGAGGATTAACTTTTATTCGCTCAGTAACGCTTACTTTTTATGGATTTATAGAATGTTGCACTTGTTTCAAATTGTGCTATTTGAAATTCAACTGAGTTCGGTTTAGTCAACAATTAAGATTCCAGATATTATAAACATTAATGTAGGTTCTCATTTGCATGAAAGCAGTTTCTTTCTGGCTGGCTAAGCTGAAAATTAAGTTAGAGTAACCACTTGTGCAAGCGATACGAAAGATGAATTTGTCTTCTGATGTCTTTTGGCGAAAGTATCAAGATCTTCACTGCCACATAGATCCTCGGTAGTATAGTGGTCAGTATCCCCGCCTGTCACGCGGGATACCGGGGTTCGATTCCCCGCCGGGGAGGATTAACTTTTATTCGCTCAGTAACGCTTACATTTTATGGATTTATAGAATGTTGCACTTGTTTCAAATTGTGCTATTTGAAATTCAGCTGGATTCGGTTTAGTCAACAATTAAGATTCCAGATATGATAAAAATTTATGTAGGTTCTCATTTGCATGAAGGCAGTTTGTTTCTAACTGGCTAAGCTGAAAATTAAGTTAGATTAACCAATTGTACAAGCGATACGAAAGATGAATTTGTCTTCTGATGTCTTTGGGCGAGTTTCAAGGTCTTTACTCCCACAAAGATCCTCGGTAGTATAGTGGTCAGTATCCCCACCTGTCACGCGGGAGACCGGGGTTCGATTCCCCGCCGGGGAGGATTGACTTTTATTCGCTCAGTAACGCTTACTTTTTATGAATTTAAAGAATGTTGCCCTTGTATCATATCGTGCTATTTGATATTCAGTTGAATTCGGTTTAGTCGATGAATTTGCTAAATTATTGGGTTTCGAGCGTAATAGGACAACTCGATATCACCTGCAATACAATGGCTTTATAGAAAGACGGCATCGGACAATGAAGGCTGCTATCATTTGTCGCAAAAATAAACAATGGACACGTGTCCTTCCTTCAGTATTGTTGGGTCTCCGAACAGCATATCAAGAAGATTTCAAAACTTCGTCTGCTGAACTCGTCTTTTGCGTACTTATGAGGATTCCTAGTGATATGATAGATCATTCAGAATTCAGAATTTTTTTGTCAACTGAGAGAACATTTTTCGTACATTGGACCACGACTCCAACAAGATAAAATTTTTATTTCTAAAGATTTAAATAAGTGCTCTCATTTCTTAGTTTGTACACATGCAGTTAAAAGGTCGCTGCAATCTCTTTATGAAGGACAGTTTTTGATAGTCAAACGTTTCGAGAAGACATGAACCATGAATTTGTTGTTGGTGACGACTTCATATAAGTTTAGATCAATTTCCACATCTGGAATTTCTGCTGAGATCACTTGGTTAAATTGATCTTGTGTGACTTTTTCTGTTCCTGATACCTCGGGTGTCAAATATTTTCTATCTCTCTCTGATTGTTTTGTGAGTAGGGTTCGGTGGATGAATGATTCGATGAAATTTTAGTAAGGTGTAAATATTTTTCTTGTATTTTAGGCAAATAGCGTGCTCGAGCTTTACAGCTCGGTATATAGACATAGACAACCACATTTTTTGGCAAAAAATCATTCTGATCGATGAAGCATATTTCTACTTGGCTGACCTTATTAATAAACAGAATATGCCATTTTAGGGCAATAAGTTGATACATCAAAGACCACTAGACACTCGTATTGTATCTATATGGTGCGCTATTTGAGCCGACGGAATCATTGGGCCATGATTTATTTTTTCTTATTAGACATAGTCAATTGTGCAAGTATCCAACCTGATGATGGCGATTTGTTAAACGCCGAAATCGATCATTATATAATAATAAAAGTATTTATTAAATAACCTTAATATTATTTTTGTATATTTTTGAATATTTTTTCACGTTAATAAAGTTTAATACTTTAATAAATTTTACTAAAATTAAAATAATAAATTTGTGTTTATTGTCTTTTAATTTTTAAAAAGTTGATTTATGTTTCATATAAAAACGAAAATGCCATATATAGACGGTGATTTAAAAGAAAAATTTGAAAGGGTCTATCCCAGTGGTCTACTATATTGAAAACACATAATCTTTGGAACTATTTTTGCACAAAATTTTAATGAAAAGTTAGTTATAAAAAAAATCTTTAGACATAAGAATTTTCAATTTTGCAAAGAAACAAAAATGTTTCCCGTTTCAGTTTGCGTTAGTTCCAATGATCAGCGAAAATTATTGTCATTAACTGGCCAATAGAGTATAATGACGACCTATTAATATGAGTACCCACCCCAGACCAAATTTTAATTCACGAAGGGAGTTTAGAATACAATGTCATTAAATTTGGCCGACCTTCTAAAGAATTTAAGGAACCTTAAGCAGCTAGAGGATCACCATTTAAACCCAAATTGCACGAATTCTTACAAACAGTGGGTTCTCATTGTTACAGCGTAGAATACCATGAGTCTAAAATTGAACTAAATCTACAAATTTAATGTCATTTCAAACCTTTGCAAGCAGAGTTTATCAGTTTTTCAAAGGAAGAAATACGCTTCTGTTATTACTTAAATGCGATTTGTGTCATCGGACTTGATCAGTGGGATCATGCAGTACACCTAGATACTAATGGCTTCATTGCTTTAAAAATTTGATGCTATATGACGTCATTTTATGTCGACGATTTCAATCTTTGGTATGGCATTAAAGTCAAATAAATGATCCGAGTTTTTTATATTTGGTAAAAAATAATTTACATATTAATTTATTATCAAAATATGCATTAAACATTTCGGTAAACCCTTAAAAGTTATGTATTTATTTAGACATAAATTTGATGACGTAACAAGCAGTATTGCCTTGTCTTCTAGGTGCATTGGATCATGGGACTTGATCAGCGGAAATACATTTTTCTTTATAATTTGACCAAGAGGGTACAAAAAATCAACCAACCTTTTAATAGAAATTTCAATCCTCGGCTAATTTTCGAAGCATAAATTCTTGACTGCTAAAAGAGTATAGGAATATAATAGTGTTTTAAAATCACGGTCTCCTCATATACATACAAATTTTACGGTCAAATAAATATAAAAAATGAACGAAAATTTGGGGTGAGAAAATCAAAAAGTAAGGTATGGACAAAAATCGAGAGATGTTTGCTTATTTATTATGTGTATAAAAAAATATGGGATGGATTTTTTACAACATGCGTCACTAGTAGTACGTTTTTTGAAGTAAAACTTCTTTAGGCACGCTTGACTTGGGGACTAAGCTGGCAAATGCGTTACGAAAAGTGTAATCGAACGAGGCGAACGAAACAATAACAATACACAACAACAACAATAAACGAGAACGAAATCAATTTCCTTTAGGCCCCTCAGCCTAGGGTACTCAGAGGGCTTCGGCTGTCTCTGTGTACACCTAGGTAACACCAAGGTAGCCGCGTCCACGTCGCGGGGGGTGGGTACTGCTTCGGCAGTAGCAAAGTGCTACCGGGGACCAAATGCCAGTGGTATAAACTGGCTAAAACAAACAATGAATACAACAAATACGGAATGTAATACCCCAGGTGGTACAGCAGCAGATATGCTGACAAATCCACACTCTTCGGAGGCAGGCCCAATAGATTCTGGGGTGGGCCAATCATTGTTTAACCCATTTGGACGAAGTTCCAAATTACCAAGATCACCAAAATCTTCAACTGAAAATATATTTCAGTACGAGAAGGAAAATGCTGAACTCCGTGAACAACTACGAGAAATAAAGGAATTTACAACTAAATTGAAAGAAGCATTTACAATTTTAAAGAAAGAGAACGAAGAACTCAAAAAAGCAGTTGAAACACGTGCAGAACTTGGTACGAAACCTAATCCTGCAATCGATGATGAAATCAATCCATTCCATACGGATGAAGAAGAATTGGAAAGAGAAACAAATTGGATGTTGAAACGAAGTAAAAGACCAAGTAAGAAAAGGAAAGCTCAACACTCACCAGAAATGGCAGAAACTTTACCATCAACTTCAAAAGAGGTTTCTAGAAAACAGTTAATCATCAAGAAACCAATAGCTCTAGACCAACAACCAGCTAAACCAAAAGAGAAATCACTTTCACCAATAAATGTCGATGAGGTCGAAAAATCATCCGAACGGCAACCAGCTCAACAAAATGAAGCACAGACAAAGGTAAAAGCCCCACCACCGATTTTCATAGTAGGAGTAACGAACTACTCAGAAATCCAAAGTGTAATGAGTACTGTTACGGAACAAGAGTATAAAATTACTGCTCTGAACAATAATGTATGGAAGATTAACACTTCAAATCCAAACGCATACAGAAACTTGTCAATGAAGCTGAATACTCAAAAATATCAGTGGTACACGTACGAAAATAAAAACGAGCGTCCCATCAAGGTCATGGCAAGAGGGCTACATCCAACCTGTGAAATTAATTCAATAATGGAGGATCTAGAAAATAAAGGATTTAAAATCCTTGATGCCGTAAACATTATTAAAAAAGAGAGACGTAGTGGAGAGAACCGACTAGAAGCGGTTTCAAAAAGAGGGCTTCCCCTGTTCATGCTAACGTTTGATAAATCCGAGAAAATAGAAAACATTTACAACATAACTGGCATACTCAACATGCGAGTAAAGATCGAAGCTGTTAAAAGAGGCAGTACAAGAATAGTACAATGTAAAAAATGCCAAGGCTTTAACCATACGCAACGATATTGCGCGCGCGATCCAAGATGTGTGAAATGTGCTGAAAAGCACCCAACACAAACTTGCAAACTATCCAAAATGTATAAATTGTAATGGGCAGCATCCAGCCAGCTACCGAGGATGTGAGGTTGCCAAGCAGCTACAAAAAATGAGGGATCAGGCACACAAACCCCCTCTAAATCATCCAAACAAGAATCGAGCAAGAAACGAATCATCTATGCGTAGGGAGAATTATACATATGCACAGGCCGCTTCAAATTCGAAAGAAAATGAGGCAAACGGTACCGAAAATTTCAAAAACACTGTCCAAGCAATTCTAAATAGCCTTGAGGAACAGAATAAACTAAATAAGTTAATTCTGAATCGACTTAACCTGCTGGAAATACCAAGTTCCAAAATAGTTAAAAATAAATAATGTCTGCAATACCTAGTTCAACTCATAATTGCGGAACAGAAACCAGACATCAAAACTACTCATTAAGAATAGCCATATGGAATGCAAACGGATTAACACAACACCTAGAAGAATTAGAACTATTTCTAAATACAGAGAAAATTGATATATGCTTAATATCAGAAACACATTTTACCAGCAGCTCCTATGTATCAATCCGGAGATATACTTGTTACCATACCACACACCCTGCAGAACGAGCAAGAGGAGGGTCAGCTATATTTATTAGGGATAATATCAAACATCATGAAGAATTAAAAATAGAAAAAGAATCCATGCAAGTAACCACCGTGACGGTTAAATTTGGTCATCACAACACCTGTAATATATCTGCAATATATTGCCCCCCACGGTATAACCTAAAAAAAGAAGACTACATTAATCTGTTCCAGAAATTAGGAAGTAACTTCATTGTCGGAGGTGATTTTAATGCAAAAAATACCTTCTGGGGTTCAAGATTAACCTCTCCAAAAGGCAAGGAATTACTTGCAGCTGGCCAATACTCAAACTGTGAATTTTACTCAGGAGGGAAACCAACGTACTGGCCAACAGATCCTAACAAAATCCCAGACCTAATAGATTTCTACATCACTAAAGGCATATCGGAACGCTACATCTTCTTAGAAAATGATGAAAGTCTAATATCTGATCATTCTCCTGTTATTATGACGGTTAGTGAAAATGTAATAGAAAAAACAAATTCACCACAATTAACAAACAACAAAACAAATTGGGAATTGTTTAAGCAGTTAGTGGAGGAAAAAATAGAACTTCAAGTGCCAATCAAAAGTGAATATGAAATAGAAGAG
This sequence comes from Nephrotoma flavescens, assembly GCA_932526605.1. Lineage (NCBI taxonomy): Eukaryota > Metazoa > Arthropoda > Insecta > Diptera > Tipulidae > Nephrotoma > Nephrotoma flavescens. The sequence goes on from OW052222.1 coordinate 83,132,578, forward strand.
GAACTAGACCGGCTCCTTGATGTCATACAATGGTCTGCTTGGGAATGCACCCCCAAATTATCATCCAGGAAAGAAAACGCCATTATTTACCCAATAGAAGTAAGAGAATTAGTGCAGGAAAAACGAAAAGCCCGAAAGAAATGGCAGAATACACGTGCGCCGCAAGATAAAACCACCTTAAACAACTTGTGCATCAAACTTAAGGTACTCATAAAAGCAGTGAAAAATGAAACAATTGGAAAATATCTCTGTTCTCTAGCCCCAACTAAAGATACCGACTATTCCCTCTGGAAAGCAACAAAAGGGTTAAAACGACCAAAAACGCAGATCCCCCCAATCAAAACAAACGATGGGAACTGGGCTAGAAGTGCGAAAGATAAAGCTGACCTGTTTGCTGAACATCTTGAAGAAACATTTCAACCTCTAGGTCGGCAGACCAGTTACGAAAACACTACTGATACGCCCAGAATATCTGATTTCGAAGATATCAGGCCTGTAACATTGAAAGAACTAAAAGCAGAAATTAAGAACATAAAAACAAAGAAAGCTCCTGGTTACGATCTGATAACAGGGCAAATAATAAAGGAGCTGCCTGAAAAAGGGACCCGTAAATTACTGCACGTAATCAATGCGATCATCAGGAAAAAACATGTGCCAATGCAGTGGAAAGTAGCAGAAGTAATAATGATTCCGAAACCGGGCAAGCCACCGAATGATAGAAAATCTTATCGGCCAATTTCACTTCTACCAACACTAGCGAAATTGTTTGAGAGGCTGCTGCTCAAAAGATTGAAAATAACCATAGAACAACGAAACCTTATCCCAGAATATCAGTTTGGTTTCAGGGAGAAACACTCCACTATTGAGCAGGTTCACAGGCTTACAGATGTCATTGAGAATACATTAGAAAGGAAAAAGGTTTGCTCTGGTATCTTCTTAGATGTGGCACAGGCCTTCGATAAGGTATGGCACAGAGGTTTACTCTTTAAACTACATAGAGATTTACCAAAACAATATTACATGATTTTAAAATCATATATAGAGAATCGCCACTTTCGGGTCAAATATGAAGATGAATACTCCGAGCTAAAAAAGATCTCGGCAGGAGTCCCTCAGGGTAGTGTTTTGGGACCAATTCTTTACCTACTCTACACCAGAGATTTACCTCATTTAAACGATGTTACCGTTGCAACATTTGCTGATGACACTGCAGTTCTCTCAGTAGGAGACACTATCGAGGAATCGACAACGAAACTTCAAGAAGCATGTGACAAAATCATAAAATGGACAAAAAAGTGGCGAATCGGGCTCAATGAATCGAAATCCACGCATGTGAATTTTACTAATCTAAAAGTCAGTTACAAACCTGTAATCATTAACGGTCAGCAGATTCCGTATGCAAATAAGGCTAAATATCTAGGGATGACCTTAGATACCAGGCTTAGATGGAAAGAGCACGTTAAAAAGAAAAAAGAAGAACTTAATATCAAATATCGAAAAATGTATTGGCTGCTCGGGAAAAACTCGGAATTGTCAACCGAAAATAAATTGCTATTATATCAACAGGTGCTAAAGCCTGTATGGACTTACGGAATACAGCTCTGGGGCTGTACAAAGAAAACCAACACTAAAATAATACAAACTTTTCAAAACAAAGTGCTACGTGGTATAGTTAACGCTCCGTGGTACATTAGGAATGATGACCTTCATCGGGATCTAAATATCCCGACGGTCCAAGAAGAAATAAAAAAACTTGCAGTAATACATGGACAACGTATTTATCAACACGTAAATGAAGAGCTTCGTGGTATGTTGGACACCTCCCATGCAGTAAGACGATTGCAGAGAACGAAACCAATTGATTTAATGGATTAAGGACATCAAAGCAAAGACTACTACTACAGTAAATAACCTATAAATGGAGCCGGCCAATGGGCGTCTTCTCATTCACAAGTGACTAAATTAAGAAAAAAAAATTACTAGATGAATTGTATTCAGTTGTAATAATTTAAATAAAAAAAAAAAAAAAAAAAAAAAAAAAAAAATTTCCTTTAGTATCAGGATGTGCCATGAAATTCATAAATCCCTAGGTGGAACATTATTGATACCATTTTATTTTAATAATTGGTTAAAAAAATTGGAAAATAAGAAAATAGGAAAATTGGTAAATGGCAAATTGAAAAAATTGAAAATTTCGAAATTTGCAAAAATTGGTAAATTTGTAAATTGGAAAATTGGAAAACTATAAAATTGGAAAATAGGTAAATGGAAAATTGGAAAACTGGAAAATATGAAAATATGAAAACATGAAAATATGAAAATATGAAAATATGAAAAAATGAAAATATGAAAATATGAAAACATGAAAACATGAAAATATGAAAATATGAAAATATGGAAATATGAAAATATGAAAATATGAAAATATGAAAATATGAAAATATGAAAATATGAAAATATGAAAATATGAAAATATGAAAATATGAAAATATGAAAATATGAAAATATGAAAATATGAAAATATGAAAATATGAAAATATGAAAATATGAAAATATGAAAATATGAAAATATGAAAATATGAAAATATGAAAATATGAAAATATGAAACTATGAAAATATGAAAATATGAAAACATGAAAATATGAAAATATGAAAATTAGAAATTTGGAAAATTGGTAAATTGGAAAACTCGTAAATTGGAAAATTGAAAAATTGGAAAACTGAAAAATTGGAAAATATGAAAATAAAAAAAGATGAAAATAGGAAATTTGGAAAGTTGGTAAATTGAAAAATTGAAAAATTATAATGTCATAATATAGACTTCTATGTCACTGACTGACTCACTCGAGAACGCACAAGGTGACCAAAAAAAAAATTCGTCCATGTGATATATTTTATATATGTATTTTTTTCTATGTTATAGCTCCATTCCATACGAGGTATCACAGAAACCGATTCTTTCTTCGTTTCTTTCCCCGTTTGCCTATGATACAGGTTTTAATGCGACTTAAACAAATTTTCGATGAGACCACACTACACAAACATTATTGAAATAAAAAATATTTCAAGGCCATTTTTACTATGCGAAGAGATTTCAAAAATGATTTTTTGTCCATTTTGTTTCACATACATAAACATTATATTACGACTAGTTGGCCTTGAAAAAGTTACCAAGTTACAAGGTTACCTCTTGTGGCATCAGACATAAACGGCTAGCTGACACTCGAGAACGCACGGGGTGACCAATTTTTTTTTTCAATATTATAATTTTTCTATATTATATTATAAATATTAAATATATATTTGAAGTTTTACTTCAGTAGTGTGGTCTAAAGCACACTTAATTTTTTTTTAAATCGTCAGATGAAAATGTATCCCCGGGTTTTACCCGGTAACTACTACCCGCGCCCATTAAATACAAAAATACTATCACTTTGTATTCTACGGGCCAAGCAGAACGTTTATGAGGCATTACTTGTAGTATTTTTTGTTAAGTTAAAGGGCTCCCATTCATTTATTTTTTGCAATTTGCGTCACTTCCATTCAATATACTTTCTATTTTATTCGATACGACTCGCAGTTATCGATATTTAGGTCCTTAAAATGGAGCTAATTCAAATAATAATCCTAAAATGGTACTTATAAACGCCTTGCAAACCAAATACTAGCCTGAATTGAATTTTGTCTTAATTGTTTTCTCCCAGCACATATTTTATAATTTACAATATTTTTTTTATATAACAGTAATATGTTATTTATAAAAAAATATAATTTTGAATTTTTAATTTCAATGTTTTTCGTTCGAAACAATTGACCATGTCGTGATTATAGTCGTGTAGAAGAGTCAACATTTTGAACCTGTTAAAACAGATAAAAAGTTAAAAATATTTGCGAATCGACCTCACAAATGGTTTCCCCCAACTTTCATAACAACAGCATTACGTTATTCCAAACAATATTATCAACGCTTTTTAATTAAAATTCCTCAGATGTTAGCATACATATCTTATAAGTATTACCAACTTGAAGAACACACCAAATAGACAAACAATTTAATAAAAATTTGTGTCTGACATTTATATTGAAAAACCATAAGAACTGCGTGTCTACAGTTTTCCTTGTTATAAACATAGCCATACAAACATATTATTGTATTTCATCAAAATGTTAAAAGATTTTCTCGGCTTTTGTTTTTTTCTGTAAAAAGAACCGAGAGACGTATAATACGATTAATAAAATGTTTTTTTAGAAACTGCCCTAATTTAATATTTTTTGAAAAATCCTTAGTTAAGAAATTTAACTTGGTTGTTAAACTAAATGTCGACAATTCAATTAGTGTTGTTTATTGGGTATGGTGAGTTTTTGGTTTCGGATTTTTTTTTGGTTTATGGTTTGCTTTTGGTAAATAAAAATTTCATGAGAATTGTTTTGTGACGTTCAAATAATGGAAACACAAAGAATATTTAAATTTAGTCTATTCCAAAAAGGGTGTTTAAATTTTTTTTAAACACATTAATATTAATCAACTTTATAAATTGTATACAATGCAACAAGTGACCACATTATGTGCATCAATTATTCTTAATAACCGAAGTATTAACATTTATTTCATTAATATTAATTAAAAAAATAGAGGTTTATTGTAGTGTTCAACACGACTTTTTGGCCATTAAATTTAATGATAATTGTTTTTGTTTTATTTATTTATAGATTTATTTTTTGGTTTATTTGTATAATTATAACGGTACATTCATTTTGTTACAAAAGACCTTAATATCCTGCGGATTTGTTAAACTGGTATAGCAAAATTCAATCAAGTACCCTAAGGTGTTGTGGTAGAGGAAGATTTAAATAAATTTCTGTTATTTTTAGAAAGTTTTCTATGGCGTGGAGTTAAGATCTACATAGTTAATCGAACTCAGGAAATTACACGTTGACAAAACCATCGGCTGATGTCTGTATAGTAGAGAAAGATTTAAAGTAATTGCTTTGATTTTTGTATGTAGTAGGGGAAAACTAAAAGTATTTTCTGTAATTTTCAAAAAAAAATTCTATGGGGTGGAGTTTGCAGCTACATCTTGTTCCTCGTCCTCAGAAACTATCCGTTGGCCGGACTATCGGCTTATGTCTGGTGGTAGAAGAATATTTAAATTAATTCTTAAAAAAGTCAAATTTCAGAATTTTTTGATGTGGACTTGAGGTATACCATAGTTAGCCGAACTACGGAACTATTCGTTTATGGTTTAAACGTGGTAAGCGTTATTCACTTTTCTCAAATAAATTGAAACATAAAAATCAGTTAATATTTGTATTTTTGTTTCTTTCAATCAATTGTTTATCACTAATTTCTAGTGGGTGGATGTGTAGTGATGAACGTTTGCAATAGAACTGAAATAAATATCTTTAGCAAATAAATGCTGAAAAGAGAATCAGAGTTGTAGAATGTAGAAAAACATATTGGGAGACAATTTTAACATAAATATTAGAAGAATTTAATAAACAAATTTTTTTCATTTATTGTATCATTCTGTCGTAGAACATTCTTGCAATAGGTTGTATTTAGTGCTTTGTGAGTTGCCCAATTATTGTAATTCAGTGTGTTTTTGGATTTTTATAGTATTTAACTTATTCTAATTAGTGACTATAGTTAAAATATTTGACTAATTGATCTCGGCTTCTTTATAATTTAGGCCTTGGTACTCTCGGATTTCCCGTTAAACGATTCTAGTTTGAACGGCTTTTTGATTTTTGATTCTTTGCCATTTTCAGGACATTCTATTTAACTAGCTTGATAATTGGGCGATTTTAGGTTTAGGTACACTTTAATTCGATTTTATATTAGTGAATTTTAAATCCAATTTTGCTGTCCTTTATTGTTGCAATAGCTCATATTTTTCCTTGATTTTTGTGTTGTTGCAATAGATCTTTTTTCAGTAATTCTATTATCGAGGATATGCCTGGACAAAAACAATATTGAATAATATTTGCTTGCCAATTGACCACCACAAGTACTTGTAAATGCGAAAAATGTGTACTGGGTAAAGTGCCGATTAGAACGCACAAAAAATGACAAAAGCAAAACATAACCTATAAATGTGTAGTTTATTTGATCGCAACAATTGATTTGTGTATTTAAAAATATATCTGATAGCGTTAATAGTATTAATTGAAATTAGTTAAAAAAATTTATATCGAGTGACCAAATTAAAAGAAAATGGTCTTACATCGCGACGAAAGCCCTAATATATGCCTATAAATTAGGCAGGATATGCAACCACAGTGCGGAAAACAATACTGGGAGTCTATTCTAACCGATCTAGAATATATGGATGTATTGGTAAGTATAATAAACTAATTCTAGGTATATACTAGGTATAAGATTTAAAATTATTGTGGCTTTCATATAAAGTTTCTAAAAATAGAGGAAGCGGAGGTAGTGCATCTAGATTTATATTTCTAGATTTAATGGATAACATATTTAGCAGCAGCCCAACAATTAAGTCGACACATTCTCGATCTGTTGGTGCTCAATACACTGAAAACTATTGATCCGGTGTACCCAACTCAATTTGTGCAAACATCGCAGTGTACAGACGATGATCAAGTATTATTTCAAGAGCATATCGATCAATTTCAATCTAGTACACCACGTAATCGTACAAAATGAAAAACTCGTAGATGCAAAGATAAAATAATACGAGCAAAAAACACAAGATTGCACGAAGAAAACAGAATTATTAGATGCTTACTTACCTAAATAACTAAAGAAAAATTCAAAGAAAATCTTATACAAATTTTAAGTTTTTTAATTTTCAAATTCTACCCAAAAACATTTCATTCAACAACAGATCATTGTTGTCGATGCAAATATTGTGAAGCACGCAAGAAACAATGGAATTGAAGAGTAAAAACGCATGCTTTTTAAACTACTTTTGAGAATCAGATAGGTTACCTAGGTCCTGATAGGGTGGTATTAGCCAACTGAGGCACGGCTAGGCCGAATCTCCCAAAGTGACATGTCTTTCTTTGATCAAAGATTCGTAATGAACGTGGCATCTTGAAGTAGTTGGTCCAACAACTCCTTGCAATAAAATACTATGATATTTTTTTACGATTGTAATAATCATTTGAATTTTGATTTGGTTTTAGAATTCGAAAGTGGCTTCCATCAAATACATAGGGAAAACCCTTCGTTTTAGAAACACTGATGAAATGCTTTGTTCATCTACCTTAATTTTCCACTTATGTGAAGATGGGCGCATCTTATTAGTCAATGCGAAACATGTACAACACATCAGCTGATATCAAATAAATTTGATATTTCCCTAAAGCTGTTCGTATTTGCCAGATACCAAAGCGTTACACATACTCGCTTTTACTATGGTAATTTCGTCTGAACCGCCACTGTTGTTCCTTTTCATGGCGTTTGTATAATTATCTAATAATAAATCAATAGTTATATTATAATGTCAGATTTAGTTATAGTTTATATAATTTTATAAAATTAATAATCAACGGTTTCACTATTGACCTCATAAGACGAAAATGGCTAACAAATTATTTATTGAAATATTTGTTGATGGTACCCATAAAATCTTCTATTTTTTCCTTCTATATTTCAGGCTTCAACAGAACTCCGTCCGATGAACTTCATGATGAATCAGACCAAAATACTACTGGAATGAGCAGGCCAATCAGACCAAAATATTGGCAGACCAAAATACTGTAATCTGAAGTATCTAGGGACTAAAAAGTTTACATAAACAATTTATAATTTTGGCATAAAAAATTGTATTTGATGTATGTATATCTTATATACATGTATATATAAATAAATAAAATTTTATTATTAATTTTTTGAATTTTATTAACTTTTTAATAAAAAAATATCTATAGCGGAATTTTATTAGCGCTTCACATATGACATACTATTATATTTTTGAATCACAGAATCTCGTAGCGGATAAATTTATCGTAACTGCTTTCAACTACTGATAATAAAAAGGAATGACAGTTGTGAGTAGTTAATTTAGCAAATTGCGATGGTCGATTGGAAAGCAACTAATGTGGAATGGTATGATATAATAGTGTTTACATGTAATTCCATCAGAGATCCATTACTGACTCTTATCCGCAAAACATATTCCAATAGGCAGTATTACCGATTAAAGAACTAAAAAATAATACAATGGAACAAACGCTTTGTTTGAAATCTTTTAATTTAATTTGAAAAAAAAAGAAAGAGCTACCAATGATGTTCCCGATATATTTATTGAAATATCTACAGAAAAGATACCAATTGACAGTAAAATCAATTCTAATATGGACGGTCATTTATGTAAACAAGCAGTTTTGAGATTAAATCGCCTGAAATACAGGTTCCAACAACTAAGAAAGAAATTATTGAAGAGTATATAGTTAATATTTTAATTATCTTTTTAAAAATTTTAAAACAATAACCACAAATTATTATTTTAATTTTGTAAAATGTATTAAAGTATTAAGACTGTGTGTGTCCGGATTGAGTGATAAATATTTTGTAGCAAAAATGTTTGATACTAACGTGAAAAATGTTTACTTTTGTGAAATTTTTCTCGTTTTGCTACCCGAATTGTGTGATGGCTTGTTTTGATAAAAATTCCTGCCATTTAATTTAATTTTGATTTAAAAATTGTGATAGTTGTCATTAAAAGGTTTGTAAATAAAAAAGATTTAAATCATAAATCTAATTTTATTTTAATTTTTTATTGAATTAATTTTATAAAGCAAAATACAATATTGCTGTTGAGTATTACAATATTACTGTTGAGTATTACATCCTTGACCCCCTGGGGGTCTATTATGAAACTTTCGACGCGCGTTTTTTTTCGACATCGTCGAATATACGTATTATGAAATTTTTTCGGCGCGTTTTTTTCCACCAGATCGCAAATTTTTCTATTATGAAATTGCGACGCGCATTATTTTAGATACAAGCGAAAATTATTCGACTGCTATTGAGGTGTCGCAAATAAAAGATTTTACTTAATAAATCGTAAATCGTGAAATTTAATAAAAATATACAGTTAATAAAATTTTATTCATATATATTTACTTGTTTAGTTATTTTGTGTGTTAATTTTAAATTTAAATTTTATATGTGAAGCATATATGTAATTTTGTTTAATTTAAATAATTAAATTTATTTAAATTTAAAATTTACATTTATTTTCGGATTTATTTTAGGACCTCAACAAACTCGGAGCAACTCCAAATATTAGTGGAATTTATGAATTGGATCCGTTCCAATATTATTTGTGATTGATGCTATTTTCGACGTTGTCGAATATTTCAGAATAGCTATATCCGACGTTGCCGAACTGGTCGACAGCGTCGAAAATTTGCGAGTCATAAAAATTCATTGAACAAGTGCATACGACAATTTTTCTCCGATTAAATTATCACGTACCTGTCAAAATTTATTATACCTAACGATTTTGATAAATCGGGTGCGCTCGGTATTTTCACAAACTTAGTGCTGTAAAAAATTTGCCACTCAATTCGGACACAGTCTAAGGCTTTATTTATGTGAAAACATTTATTTAAAAATATACAAAAATATTATTAACTTCGCTTACTAATTGTTTTTTCGCCATCGATAGCGAAATCTATAATCCAAAAAATTTTGAGTTCAATAAATATAAACATCCACCAGTGTTTTTTCGGAATTACTAATCAAAACAGTATGCATACTGTATGCATACTGTGGTCATAAAGTTATTAAAAGAGGCAATGGATGTCAGAAATTCAAGTTAAGCAAAAAAACTCTAGCCGTTAACGATATCAAAGTAAGTTTTTAGCATAATGAAGGGTTTCAGCCACACGTTAGCATGGCACGAGTAATTAACAGGTTCTTACAAAACAAATGTAAGACTCTATTAAAGAAGGAACTGTAGAACAATTATATGATAAATTATTATTAAGCAAATACAAAGATTTTGTTAAGAAAACAAAATCTTACTATATATGTAGAGACGAGTATGTACCACCGACAAACATAAAAATGATATTGGAAAAATAAAAATTCAGCTACTAGAAATGATAAAATTATTGATTAAAAAAATTAAATCGAACCGGTGGAATCGGGCGACCACTAATCCCGAAACTTATATGATGTTGTATTATGCCCTTATCATTTTAGTAAAATAAAATGATTACGATCCAAGTGATTCGCTCCCCAACACTAGGATATTGGCTTAAAAAATACGTTTTAAATCAAACCCATAAATGGCCCAGTTTTGAAACAGATTTTAGTTTCGTGGAAAGTAATGCCATGATAGATAGTTTTAATAGCAATATTTAACAATCGTTGACTATTTAAAAATTTGCCATCAATATATTTGCAATAACAATGACGTAGATTTAAGCAAATATGTGAAAATATGTTGTTCGCATTTAAGGAAAAACGTGGTAAATGATATTAATGAACATTTTAGAGAATTACCCAAAGTATCTAAGTATGTTAAAAAAATAGTGGCCTCATGTATTTTTATGAGCAAAGATTATAATACATATGAAATAAATTTTCAACACTTTGTTTTTTTATTAAGATCTAAATACGCTACTCTTGAGAATATCTTTGCTCTTCATCACATTCTGAAAACAGCATTTTATTCAGAAATAATTAAGTCAGAGGAATATAATTGTGTATATGATTATGAAGAAAACAATCTATTCGGTAAAACAATTTACGAGCAGAGCCCTTCTTCAAGACTTTTCTAACAAATTTATTGAGTGTAATATTATTGAAAGAAATGCATCTTGTTTACGCTTGGTGCTCAAAAATATTATACGTTCATGTTTCGATGCAGCTTCAAGGTCTTTAAATATGCGCGCGATTTTATAACCAATATGCTGCAATTCTTAATAACTTCAACGAAACACAATAAACATGATTGCCAAAAAAAGTACTTACATACATTACACTAACTATATTTATGTACTTGTCTACCGTACAACAATATTTTTGATATGATTCAATCAGCAATAATTTTTTTGAAGCGAATAAATACGCGATTGCACATTATTACAATGTGCTGTGTACACCTTGGATGAGCGCGACCAATTCGTAATTTTATTGCACACACCGCATTTAATTCACGTACCATTTCGGTCACAGATTATTTCCAATGAAGGGAGACTCCGTAATAGTTGAAGATTATTTTAAAACACGTTGTTGAGGAGCCCACATTTCAGTCAAAAATTTAGCGTTAAATCTTAAAAAAATTGATAGCGTATTAAACACAGTGAACAGGACGGAATTGTGTGAGGGGGAGGGGGTTGACAATAGTATTTTAATATTACTAATATAAAAAAATTTGACGAAAAATAAAAAGATGAGCAAAACGATTTTGCCACTATACTGCAAATTAAACATTTTGGGATTAAAACAACACTACCAAGTCAAAAAAGTCATGTTGAACCAGAACCAGGAAACGTTAATTTGCTATGTAATGGCAATTTAATATAAAGTTCATTTTATAAAAACTCGTGCGCTTTTGTTGCAATTATACAATGTGTTGTTAACAAAAAATTGCCACATGATAGTCTATTTCAAAAAACAAAGATTGTAACTGCATTGTAACCGGACAAGTGGCTTCGGCACTTGGACCTGGAGGTACTGGGTTCGAATCCCATGAGAGGCTAGATGCAAATCGAAATTTCATCATCGATTACAATCGGTGATGTCAATAAACACAACTAAGACCCTCTGATGGAGAGCAGAATTCAGCGCCGACCCACCGTCCATGTCAATGTACAGGTTGACATGGAGCTTGCAATGTGCAGGTGGTATACTGTAGTTGTCTGAGTAGGTGAATGGGTTAATGATGTAGCATGAGTGCGTGGTAAATGGGCCAAAAAATGGCCTAAGTGTCAACCACTGAAACCTAACTGCATTGTACGAACGTAATGCAAATCTTGCGCACGCTTTACATCACGACGCATTGTTTTGCATAAAAAAAACGAAATTACTAATTTTGGTTTACAAAGTAATTGTGGATGTAACGTTACCAAAACAACAGATTAGTTTTTTAAAAAGAACCCTTCTTGCATAGCAGAGTTTGTCTGCAAAATTTGCAGGACTATGACTGTTAAATAAAAACTTTACATTGCCATAGATATTGGAATGCTGGAAAAATTCGGCATTTAAAATCTAGAATAAGGGTTTTCCTTGATTCCTCAGAAAAGATGTTGTAGATTAACCCTTTTGATACGGCAGGTACGCATTTGTACCACTAGATGTTTAAAACTGCACTGCTTGCTCTAAATGACATTAGCAATGTACCAGTCCGTTCTATACGGAAAATGTAATGGTAATTTACGGGAATTCTCACATTTTTATCTTTTCGTGCAATTCAGTATAGTACCAAACTCGATGGTGACAACAAACATTTTTATTTTTGTAGGGGGTATGGTACATATTCGTACTTTTATGTTGTACAATGACGGTTTTTATGAGTTTTCTATACTTACAATACTGCTGGTACAATATTGTACCACATAAATATACGATTGGTACAAATATGTACCATACCCCTATACCTATATCATGAGGTTCCCCAAATGTGTTAAAGTGGTTATGTTCAGATAGATAGTAGATCAACAATAGCAGCAAAAATTGAGATTAATTGGAAATTATAGATCCGTATCGAAAGGGTATTAAAATCATAATTAATACTGAGAATCACTACAGTCAAATACAAAAACCCATACACTTTCAGTACATTTCACAAACAATTAAAATTGACAGTAACACATTTAAAACTGCTACACCACCTATTGTAATAAAAATGATCATTGGGAAGAATTTGATGAACTTAAGGAAAATGTTGATAAACTTGATTTTTCCATACTTTCTTCAGTTGAACAAAAACTAGCCAAAATGTAAATAAATACTCGGAATGATAAGGAATGATATAAATTCTTCCATAAATTCCTTTCCATTCTCACGCAGACAAACGAATATTTTCTGAGTTCGATGAAATATATATATCAACTCCACCGTATATAAACATTTTAAAAAATCACAGAAATTACTTTTGAACTGCTTCTATTAACAGACATAAGCAGATGGTCCGGCCAAGGAATAGTTTCTGAGATCGAAAAACTATATCTCAACTCCTACTTATCACAAAAAATCACAGACATTTTATTTGATCTTCCTCTACCACCAGGCAAGCTTACAGTCCATCGAATAATTTCTGAGATCGAGGAACTTTATCTCAACTCCATCTTATAGAAAAATTCGGAAGAGCTCACAGAAATTACTTATAATCTTCCTCTATCATATAACATATTGCCGACAGTCCGGCCAGCGAATAGTTCTTGTGATCGAGGAATTACATTTCAATTTGAAGCTTAATGAGCAGTTAGGAGTAATTAAAACCCATGTTGAAGAAACCCATAAACCTGATGAGACGAAATCCTTTGCTGCAGTCGTCAAAACCAATCCAACCAAATTAGATCTGTTCCAGCCAAAGAAACCACAAGAGAATAAGAAAACCAAAGAAGACATCGTAAGCCAGATTGGTCCAAAAAGTATTCCCTTAATGGGATACCGAAACGTTGCGAATGGGGGAATTATATTACAGTGCGAATCGAATAAAGGAAAGGAAAAATTGAAGCAAACCGCCACAGATAAATTAAGAACTCAATATGAGATAAAATTGCCTACAGAGCTAATGCCTGAAGTGAAAATTTTAGGAATGTGAGAACAACTTGAAAGCAGTGAAATTATATCAGCGTTGAAGCAACAAAATTCGTTTTTAGCTGCAGGCGAAAAAAGTAGTAACAACCTATCGAAGAAGAAATACATAGACAGTCGATACAATCATTGAAGTTGATGCCACTTGCTTTAAGAAAATAATGGAGGCTGAAAAACTCAATATCAATTTTGATAGATGTCACGTAGTAGAGTTAATAGGCTTAACAAGATGTTACAAGTGCAAAATGGTTACTCACATCACGGCGATAACTGTACCAGCAAGCTAACATGCCCAAAATGTAGCGGAGAGTACAAATATAATGACTGTAACAGCACAGAAACCATATATAGCAACTGCTTTGAAACAAATAAGAAGCTAAATCTAAATCTTGATGTAAACCATGTTACGTGGGATAATAATTGCACAGTATATCAGCGCAGGTTGAAAATACTAAGAAACCAAATCAATTACAAATAGCAGTTACGAAAACAAGACGCCCTATACACCAACATCCGAAGTCTATTGTCCAATTTCATGGAGTTACAGGAAATTGTCTTCAATTATAAACCAGCCTTAGTACTGCTCAGTGAAACTAAAACAACTGAATAAATGTTCGACTCAGAGTTTCATAGTGATAACTATAAATTTATACTGCGACTCGGATAGTCGGCATACAGGAGGAGTTGCTATTCATGAAAACATAAATTTCAAAATAATTTCCAACTATGAGAAGGATCGCACTTGGTTCTTAGCAATACAAATCATAAAAGGATATCATACGACTGGGATATTTGGAGTAGTATACCGATCATTCCAAGCAACGAGAGCAATTTTCTTAGATACATTTGACGAATGGATGGAAAATATCATAAACCATAACAAAAATAATTTCATATTCGGTGATTTTAATATTGATGTCAAATCCAATGAATATTACAGTGTAAAATTTAATCAATTGATAAGTGATCATAAGTTTTAATTTTACTGTCGTGAGGTTCGGTCGTAAAGTAAAACAAACGAAAAGTGTAGTTTTAGTGCTTTTTAATTTGTTATATCTTTTTTTTCAATTGTGTGAATGGTTTTGTAATTAAATACACACGGTGCAAAAAAAACTAACATAAAATTGTAACTTAATAAGTTATGGTAAGCGTGATGGGGCTTTTTCCCCCAAAAAAGACTTCTTCAAACATCGAACGCCGAACACAATCTACAACAAACTTGAACCAGTTTCATGTAGAAAATATAAATATTGCAAGTGCAAGTGTAAAACAAGTGGGCAAAGTTAAACACAGCTTCTTCGACAGAATTAATTATACCGCAGTTTAAAAATCAAAATCAAAACCGCGATGAAAAAATCAATTCATCAGCAAATTTAACAACGCAGTACGAAAATAATAGTAATGAACTCAGTGCGACGAACTCTAGTGACCGTGGTCAGTGCGAAAATAACCTAGTGCAAACGGGAATGGATAGGTATATCACTGTTCAATCTAAAAAAAAATGTAGCCCGAGATCTGCCCAGTTTGCTGGCAGGAGCAAAGTGACACGGACTGAAGGAGGTGTTAACAATCGACCTCTTAACAATCGATTCTCTAGTCTAAAGGTCATTGACCCCAATGCAGTGCCAAATTTGAAAACTGAGAAACCGCCTCCAATTTATTTAAGGGAAGCATCTAACAATGAATTGGTTAACAACATCGCAAAATTAACAGATTCTAAATTTTATATTGCCCCGCTCAAACGAGGTAATATAAACGAAACAAAGATTCAAACTTTCGAAATCGATGGCTTCAGAGCCCTAGTTAAACATTTTGACGAAGGTGGTAAAAAATATTACAAATACCAGCTAAAAAGCCAAAAAGGGCTGACTGTTGTGCTAAAAGGAGTTGAAAGCTGCGTAGATGTTAGCGACATACAAGCTGCACTTGTTGCGGAAGGTTTCCATGCCAAATCCATTGGTAATATAGTAAACCGTGAGAAGGTACCTCAACCCCAACCTCCGTTTGGAACTAGTTCACAAGATTTACAACTTAAAATATTTGTTACATCGCAAAATCGTAAAAAGAATCTAAAAATATGTCTGGACCAGTTCAATGCATGAAGTGCCAAGAATACGGACACACGAAAGCATACTGCGCCTTAAATGAAGTTTGCGTTATTTGTGGTGAACTCCACAACTCCAAACAGTGCGAAAAATCTCGCAATGACCCATCTGTGAGACGTTGTAATAACTGTGGTGAAAATCACACTGCAAACTACAGGGGTTGCGCAGTGTATCTGGACTTAAAACGCAAAATAAACCCTAAAATGGGAGCTGAGCAACGAATGCTGAGTATGCAATTTAATCAGAGGGCCGTGTTACCAAAAAATACAATGGTCACCAAACCAACGAGTGCAAACACACAAAACGATAACTTGGAGACATTTGTCAGCAGTTTTGTACAGCCAGGTGTTTCTTACGAAATATCCTTAAAGGTAACAAACCGAAACCAAAAGTTCATTCTAATGAGGAGGACCTAAACATTCACATCATGGTAAATAAATTAACCGAGACCATCCCGAGTTTCATGATGATGATGGAAAGACAAATGAGCATGATGATGCAAAATATGAATACGCTTATGCAAATTATAGTCAAAAATCAAAAATGACAATTCTGAAAATAGCCATTTGGAATGCAAACGGGGTCTCGCAACATAAAGCTGAGGTACAAACATTTCTTATCGAACAAAATATAGACATCATGTTAATATCTGAAACACACTTCACAAAATAAAATTTTTATAATATTACCGGCTATTCCGTTTAAGCACACGGCGGCACTGCAGTCTTAATAAAAAGAAGATTAAAGCACTACGAGCTCCAGAAATATGCTAAAGATCACATCCAGGCTACAACTGTCAGTTTAGAAGAATGGTCTGGGAAATTTTAAATATCGGCTGTCTACTGGCCACTGAAACACGCAATTAAAAAACAGCAATTTATCGATTACTTTAACCAGTTGGGAATCAAATATCTAGCAGGGGGTGATTACAACGCTAAACATGTGCAATGGGGTTCGAGGTTGACGTCACCGAAAGGAAAGCAATAAACGAGAAAAACCTTGATTATTTATCATCGGGGCATCCCACATATTGGCCTACAGATAGAAAAAAAATTACTGATTTAATAGATTTCTGTGTAATACGAGGAATATCACGCACCAATGCTCAAGTCGTTGACTGTTACGATTTATCATCAGATCACTCACCAATAATAGTAACACTAAGTACCCAAGCATTAAAAACTGAACCACCCCAACGTTTAACAAACAAGCTAACGAAATGGGTTCTCTATAGAAACATAGTAGATGTAAATTGTCATCTTGATGTTCCACTTCGCACACCAGGAGACATTGATGCCGCGATAGAAAACTTAAGTCAAATAATGGAAATGGCTGCAATAAAAGCTACTCCGGAGAACAAAAATTCCGAAAAAAATATAAGGCTTTCAAGTAACATTCAACAGTTATTAGCAGAGAAGCGGACAATTCGGCGGCTATGGCAGCTTCACCAATTTCGTTTGCATAAATGGAAATTAAATAGAGCTATTAAAGCTTTGAGAGAAGCAATACGAGAAGAACAAACGAATTTAGGAATACAGAATTACCTAAGTGAGCTCACAGCAACAGAAACAACACAACAGATTAATCATTGTGGATGGCAACAAGAAATTTAAAAAGGCCAAAGCTATCGAACCCACCGATAAGGAAACCAGATGGTCACTGGGCCAGAAGTGACTTAGAAAAGGCTATCGCTTTCTCTAACCATCTACAAAAAGTGTTCACCCCAAACGAACAAAATAATAATTGCGTACTACCACAGCTTACGAGGGATGGGTCGAACCCAAATCCAGTAAAATTTAAATGGAAATGCGTCAAAAAAGTTATCAAAATCAGTATAAATCCTAAGAAAGCGCCAGGTCATGAACTAATAACTGGAAAAATGAACAAAGAATTACCAGATAGATGCATAAAATAAATAACATATATTTTTAACGCGATTATGAGATGTGGATACGTTCCCCAAAAATGGAAAATATCTCAAATTATCATGATTCCTAAGCCAGGTAAAGACGAAACCCAAGTCTCGTCGTACAGACCAATAAGTCTACTTCCGATAATTTCAAAGCTTTTTGAAAAGATGCTACTACAAGAACTAATACCTATATTATCTGAAGGTCGCATTATACCAGATCACCAATTTGGATTTAGAGAGCAACACGGCACAATAGAACAAGTGCACAGGATTGTAAATACAATTAAGGTTTCCCTAGAAGAAAAGAAATATTGCTCGGCAGTTTTCTTGGATATTGCGCAAGCTTTCGACAAAGTATGGCATGAAGGATTAAATTACAAAATTAAAACTCTTTTGCCTAAACAATTTCATGCAATTCTTGAAAACTACTTAGCATCCTTTGGGTGAAACAAAATACGGCCACTACTGATCTAACCGAGATAAAGGCAGGAGAACCGCAAGGTAGTGTATTGGGACCTGTGCTATACTTGTTATTCACAGCTGACCTACCAATAACTGAAAAAATCGTCACTTCAACTTTTGCTGATGACACAGCTATATTATTTTCACACAAAAATCCTCAAACAGCATCGAGAGAATTACAAGAACATCTACACAAAATAGAAGATTGGTTAAAAACTTGGCGGATGAGGACGAATGAATGTAAATCAACCCATGTAACATTCACACTAAATAAACGTACATGTCCAGCAGTAAAATTAAACAATATCACAATTCCTCAACAAACAAACGTCAAATATCTCGGTCTTCATCTCGATAGAAGATTGACATAGAAAAAGCACATTGAAAGAAAACGCAATCAATTAAAAATAAAATTTTCTAAAATGTACTGGATGATCGGAAGAAAATCGAAACTCTCTCTAGACTGCAAGGTTCTACTATACAAAGCGATCCTAATCCCCATATGGACATATGGTATCCAACTATGGGGCTCAACTAGTGCATCAAATATAGATATCGTACAAAGAACGCAAGCAAAGATACTTCGTAGCATTACAAATGCCCCATGGTATATTCGAAACAGCAACATCCATAGAGACCTAGGAATCAAAACTGTTAAAGAGACAATTAAATCATGCAGTCTAAAATACCAACTGAAACTAGAATCACACCCTAACGAATTAGCTAGAGAACTACTAAGGCAACCGAAATATGGACGGCTACGCAGAACAGATCCTCTAGATTTAATTAACTGAGAAATATATATAATCTAATAATTACACGCATGTTGACCTAACACTCTAAAATTAAGTAATTAATAATAATTTAATAATAATAATGCATAATGATATTAAGTGTTAACATAGGTTATGGCTTAAGATAAATTTTTTTTTATAGTTTTTAAGAATTTCACACTTCTTGTTAGTTTCGTATAAAGAAAGATTCAAGAATAAAGCCTTTGGCAATAGTTACATAAGTGATCCTAGACTAATACAGGTGGTTAAAGATTATAGTAGAGTAACAGGAACCAGCAAGAGTTTAATAGATTTAGTGATAACTTATTCAAAAAATGTGCAATGCGAAGTAGTTAAAGAGCAGCAAATTAGTGACCATTGTATGTTTATCGTTAATTTAAATTGTGTGAAGATAAAAGCAACAAAAAATGCGAAATACGTTCGCGGAAAAATTATTCTCATTATACTCAACTTATTCGAGTAATTACTCAACTATGCTTTAAATCAACAATTTCTGGAATGCCAAGATGCTAGCTTAAACGAATAGACCAAGAGTTAAACGAAGAAGCTGAAGAGTTAGTGTTAAAGTTAAAAACTTGTATGAATGAGTTGGCTTGTACAAAATTGATTCATAAAACTAGTAAACTACCATGGTTCTCGGAAAATTTGATATTACTACGATCTTATGGAATTATGAAAATTATAAACTTAAATGAGAGCTGGGATAATTATAAAAAAGCCAGAAAAATATATAAACAATGTTTAAGGAAGGAGCAGCCCACTTATTTCAAAAACAAATTCATAGAAAATCAAAATAATCCAAAAGAACTATGAAAAACGTTAAAACCGATGTATAAAACTAAAACAACAACACAATGGAATATTCAGTTTAACAATAAAGTAGTAACCGATAAACTAGAATTGGCCGAATCTTTTAATAATACATTTGTATCCAGTGTGATTGTCATCCATAACAATATTCCAAATGTAAAGAATTTAAAAAAATGTTCCAAATGTAAAGAATTTAATAAAATTTAATTTTTAATGAATCGAGTGCGTATCCTTACACAGTTCCATTCTGTTTCCAAAATATTACATGTCAAGAGATAACTCTATTAGTAGTCTGAAGTCGAACGCTGGAATTGCTGGATTTATAAATAAATAAATAAATTTCGTTTCGTCTTTGCGGTTATATACTACCGGTTGTTTTTTTTTGTTATCCTTACAAGCATTTATTTCAAATTTCAAAAAACTTGAAAATGACTCGTCCGTTTCTGAATAATTAATTTCGATTGTGCAAAAATATCCAGAATTATATGAAAAAACTAATTTAAGATACAAAAACGTGAAACATAAAGACCAAATTTGGAGCAAAATTGCAAAAGCCCCAAGTAACATTTTGTGTATTCTATGATCACAATTTATTCTTGTATACTTCACGGAATATTTACTGTTGTGAAAATTTGATGCTGTTTCTATACTTCAATAAATTCTGGTTTCAAAATTTCTACAGCAAAGTTACACTGTAAATGTATACTTATAACTACAGACGAAGCGTTTTTGTTTATGTCCCATGTCATGGCATCATTACGGTTACAAAACTTTTACTGTTTGTATAATTGATGAGAGCTTATAACTACTGCGTAGACATGCTGAACATTTACTAAATAATTGTATTTTTACTTTGTTAAATCCATTACAGTTCGCAACTTCGAAAATAGCTTATAGCTACTGTGTACGTTTACTGAATATTTTGCTTGTTAATGTATTTATACCTTGAAGTACATTATACACTTTTCATTAGTAAACATTAGTAAACATTTGATTTTATGAGTAGAGGCCGTAATCAAATATAAATATTGAATTGTTATTGAAAACCTGAAGATAACATGAAGAAAATCGCTAAACCGTTCCAGTTTACATCGTCCTACTATAGAAAAGTAAAAAAATTAACAAATTTAAAAAGAAACAATTTTAATGAGCTTTCTACAAGGCAGCTTTCTCAAAATAATGCAAATCCTTCACATCCTTCCAAAAAATGTAAATCCTTTATCTGTGATATACAACGGTTCCAGCATTTAAATATCAATAATGGAATACATTTTAATACGTAACGTTTACAAAACATATACCAGTATAAAAATTTAATAGCAAATTGTAACGGCATATATACGTCTATTTAACCAATACGTATCATATACAAGTTAACATTTTGAAAAGGGATATGGAACTGTGATTTTACTTCTACATATCGTATACTTAGCGGGTACGTATCATTTACATGTAAATATTGTTAACAAGAAAATGTAGCCATACATTCACTTCTACGTAACGTGTACGTAGCATTTACGTTTAGTGAACAAGTAGAAGTATTGAATCAGATAAATGTAAGTAAATATGTAGATGTATTTTAGTTATACAAATCGTTTAAGTTTCGTTTACAAGTATATAATTCTAGTAGGGAAGCGTCAATGTAAATGAATTGTAAATATCTGTATTTAATTAATTCTCAAATTGTTTACATATAGTTAACATGTATTTTAAAGATTACAGATCGGAAAATCGGACATATTAACCACGAATTAATAATCAGCCATATTGACAAAAAAACTGAAAACAAAAATAAAAATTAAGATTTTTGGAATTACATTCATTTTTAGGAATTCTGATGCCCACAGTACAACATAAACTTGTGTAACGATAAAATTAAAATAACTTTTAAGTAAAAATTTTTTGATTTATTTTCGTGTCAAAGAAAAAAAATTCACCGTTTAATTGAATTAACTCAATATTTTAAAGGCGCATCACTATTTTCAAATTATTTTAGAATTTTACTCGAAAAAATGATATTGGTTTGTAATTTTTATCATGCCAATATGCGAAAAAATTTATTTTTGAGTTGAATATTTTTTATTATTAAATTAATAATAATAATATAAAAAAAAGTTTTGTTTGTTATTCTGTAAAGATATATATTAAATACATATTTATAAATTTTTGTTTACAAAAATAATCTATAGAGTTTCAAAAATAAAATTAAGAAACAGTAACTTATTTGTAATAGATCCGCAGCCGTAACAAACGTCTACTGTTTTCGTACTGTAAACTATACTTTTATATGATTTATTATGATTATGATTTATTTGTAACCTTACAATATTTATACATTAAATGACTTTGGTAAACGTACAGCATAAGCGACAAATTAATCCCCAAAATGTATACCAAACAATTGCAGAATGATTAACGTGTGTTTACAAGTGTAACTTTACAACTACAAAGTAAACTTACAGTAATTACTTTGTAAATCGAAATTGTTACTTGGTAAAGGTAATTAAATGTTATAATTCTCAAAATTTGTTTTTTTGAAATATAAAATTAGTTCGTTTCATTACATTGTTAAATTATTGTATAAATCAAATTGAACTAAAAATATTGTTTGGCTATTTTTATTTTATTATAAGAGCGAACAATTATGTTAGAACATTTGCTTGCCTAGGTACTGCTGCAACCCCATTAAAGTATTCTTTTAAATCATCTCGAAGTTTGTAGGCTATTTTCGCTGATCGTCCTAGTCGTCTAACCGAAGCTAAAGGTTGATTTATTTCATCCCTCCATTGGCCTTCCAGCACTTCGCCATTAGCTAACGTCACATCGCCATAATTTACAGGACAGTATTGTACCAAAGGCTGGTTTGTCTCGTGGGACTTAGTAAAATTATGCAAACAAACGGTAGCCAGCACAATGTGAGTCGCATTTTCTGGGCATAAATTGAGGGTTGTCAATAGAACTCGCCATCTTGCAACAAAAATTCCGAAGGCATTCTCTATTGTTCTGCGGGCTCTTGAAAGGCGATAATTGAATATCAATTTATCGTTTGATAAAAAATTGCCTGGAAATGGCCTCATTATTTTCCATTAGAGGAAAGGTCGCATCACCTGAAATTAAATTGTTTTATTTCATAGACAATAAAGATAGTCTTATTAACAACTTACCGACAAAATAGTGAGATGGTTCAAATCAGATGGTTTTAATACCAAATTCTATTTGGTATTAAAACCATCTGAATTTTTTTTCCATTCATCCGTTGAAGGCGGTGACAAAAATGCACCCTTCAATACTTCATATATGGACACACAAGTTTGCAAAACAATTTTTCTAACTGTGGTTTTGTCAAGATGATAACACCATGCCACTGACTGAACAGAATCCCCTTGGGATAGGTAACTGAAAAGAAGATTAGTTTATAATTGTTTCATGTACGATTATTTAGATGTGTACTTAATAAATTCCATACTTACATTAATGTCACAGCAAGTTTCATTTACGGAGAAATAGCTTTTTTTGATTTTCTTTGCAGCTGGATTTTCAGTAAAGACAATAAATATTCGAACGTGTCGGCCGACATGCGGATATACTTAAAAAATTGCTCCGGACCTTCATTTTTCATTTTTAGAAAAATTATTTTAAAAACCCCCATTTTATCTCGGGATTGATTTATAGGCCGAACTCCCAAACGCCGTACACGCCGATATTTCTTTTTTATAATTTGCAATAATACTAATAAGTAAAATTCCATATCCATACTTATAATAAATAGGTATTTATTATTTTATAGTTTCTGTGGTCGAGGAACTATATTTTAACTCAACCTCATTACTTATACACCCCTATTATGGTTTTCGCATTTGACATTCCCGCCGAACCTAACTCACATTTTTGGTATTATGGTTTTCACCTGAAGGAGCTGACCTGTCAAAATGATTTGCCATTTTTTTGTAGGCGAATTTTATAAAATTGGTTTTCAGTTTTCATTTGACAGTCGAAATCAAACAATGGAGGTTAACGTGTAAGTAATTATAGTATCATGCAAGTAATTATATTTTTATTTCATAAATAAATTATTTTATACTTGTGCGTGCATTTTTAAAACAAAAAACAACAACCATTTCACAAAATAGTAAATATATCTGACATATTTTTTACGGGTATTTTTATCACATAGATGTATTTTTTTTACTTATTTTTACATGTATGTTCTATGTTTTAGAGTGAAGAAAACAACAAATTCCAGCCAATTTTCGAAATAACCGGAAGATCTGAAGAAAAATCCCGATATTGAGAGGGGATTTCCCAATAAATAGACAATCCGTAAACCTGTTTTGGAAGGATTTGACCATAATGTTGAATAGCTTGGCGTCTCCTATAAAAGAATTTATTGAGTAGAGAAAGGCAAGTGTTTTTTAAAAGTTGTTTATAAAAAAATGTGTTATCAGATTACTTTACTTGTTATATAGGTTTGGAATGACTGGAAGCGGCATATCATGCATAAAATATCAAAAAGTAAAGAATCAATTACAGGAACTGGGAGTTGTCCATACTCTTCATAGTATTCCTTAAGCCCACACAAAAACTACAAGTCGATGCTCTAATACATCTACGGTGATCTGGTGCTCCTAGTGGTAAGAGTTTTGGAGCTGCTCAGATTGATAAAATCGATGTGGTAGATGCCATAGACATTACACACGCATCATTACCAGGGGTATGTGAAGACGATAACACCAGAAAAGTATCTGAATCGTCGAATAGAGATGTAAACTCTCAAAACCACCTCCAAAATATGATAAATACATTATTGCATTTACCATAATATCATCATTGTATGTTAAATACAATTATTTAAATAATTGATTTTATCATACTACGAGTATGATTGATTTTATCATATTATGATATTCTTGATCATTCTTCAAAAAAAATTTTTTTAGTGATCATCATTGTTAATATGATGAAGAAGATCAAGAAGAATGATCAAGAAAATCATAGTAAGATAAAATCAATCATTTAAATAATTGTATTTAACATACAATGATGATATTATGGTAAATGCAATCATGTTTTTATCATATTTTTTTCTGAGTGAAGGAGGGAAAACTACAGGTGCAACAGGAGCAGTTTCAAAAGATGCACCTAACTAAATTAGACAAATAAAAATTATTGCTGGAAAAATTAAATTTTAAAAAGAGGCGATTGGTACTCGAAGAGCGAAAAATGGGTATTCATTCATTTCAAATTCTACTGTCAACTGTCATAGCGTCAACATCTTGTGCTACATACATAAATATACGAAAATAATAAAATAATAATTTCTACTACAAACTAAAGTGTTATCTATTATAAAATTTATTTAAAAATATAATTTAATATTGATATAACAAGTGAATAGTTTGCAGCCATATAATTTGATTATATTTGCTCGATCTATAAAAAGAATTTCGCCGCATAAAATAACGTGATTTGCGCCATTTCATCAACATCATGTCATATTTTGAGGTAGCAGAAGATTATCCGCTTTACGAGCCCAATAAATCATGTCCGGTGCCATCATGTACAAGGCCAATAGCCCAAAAACAAGCAATTTTTGTATGTAATTATTGTAACAAGATGTACCATCCTCAATGCAAAGGAATTATAGGTGCAGCTAAAATAAAGAAGGCAGCCGAGTCGATTTGGTTTTGCTCTACAAACTGTTCGAAAGCGGTATCTCCTGCTCCCGAATTATCTGTTCCTCCGTCTTCATTATTCTCTAGTACCTGTGGAGCATGTCTCCAGCTCAGTTCGACACTCAATGATCTACTGAAGCGCATGGACGATGAATTTGCAATTTTAAAGGCAATGATTTCCGACATAAAAGATTCTCAAGAATTCATTAACAACGAATTTGAATTAATAAAAGCCAACCTCAAGGATATTGGTGCGGAAAATGTTATCTTAACCAACAAATGTGATCATCTGGACAACGCCTATAAAAAACAAGACATCCGTATCTGCGAACTGGAGTTTAAGACTGATGGATTTCAACAACATGAATTGAATTCCAATCTGATTGTTGCTGGTCTTCCGAACAATTTGAGAGAACCAAAGGCTGTAGCTGAGGAGATTTTAAATCGCATACAATGTCAGGAATTACTATTTGATATTTCGAGCTGCGAATACATGTCCAACAAATTTAACAGACAGCAGTCACATCAAAGTAAGTCTAGCGATGTCAAACTTATCATAAAATTTAAAAATCAGGCTTCTAAAATAAAGGCGATGCAACAAAAAAAGCATCTAAAACCAACTCTATATGCCAACGACATTGGATTTCAGTCGGAACAAAATATTCAACTTTATTTTCGCGACCATCTCACATCTTTACGGCAATCGTTATTGCGAAGCACTTAATCTCAAAAAGTTATCAAAGTATAAATACCTGTGGATTTCTGAGGGCAATATTCTCATCCGTAAATCTGAAGGGACCACCATCACCAGAATCCAGTCAAAGGCCGATATCCGCAGACTTGAAACATGAATCACACCTTGAATCACCACTGGTCACATTCACATCATTGACATCATCATCATTCACACTCTTGAATCACAGTAACTATAGTTTTATATTCACTTTTATTAGAATTAGATCATTTACATTTCTGTTTATTATTAATATTTTATTCAAACTCCACATCATTTCCAACTTTTTATCCACTGTATATTATTATTATTGTTATTGTTGTTGCTTACATATTTTCTATTTATTATTATTATTATTTTCTCTTTTGACATCAAATAATTTTGTTTTGTCTTGTTGTCATACTGGAATTGAATTAAAACCTTATAAATGTCATTTTGGCATTTGCTAAAGGCTCAACTACACTATGGTCGGTTTATTTGATCGATATTTTTATTTTGATGAATTGCTCGGTAGTCTTATCAATTTAATTAAGCGGCGCGAAATAATTTTATTTATTATGAATGGTTACATTAATTCGATTATTATTAATTTCAATGGGCAGCTCAATGAACTTTAATCTTGTTTACCAAAACATACGTAGTATAAGGAAAAATTTAGATAAGCTGCTTGTATACATAGGTTCCGGTAATCTACAGCCTCAAATTATTGGTTTGTCTGAAATTTGGATTTACGACAATGAAGTCGCGAATTATGGTGTAAAGGGGTACGATCTATTCACTTCTTGCCTGCATGATAAGCGTTCGGGAGGTGTTGCTGTTTATGCCCATAGCAGTCTAAATTGCAAACAATTTAATCTACTTTTCCAAACATTCAACGCGGTTGGTCTGAGGTTCTTTATAAATTCTAAATTAGTTTGTATTATTTGTATTTATCGTCTTGGATATACAGATATCTCCAGTTTTATTGATGAATTCAGTGGGCTTTTGGAAGGTCTATCCCACTCTAACTTAATTATAATGGGTGATTTTAATATCGGCTTTCTCAAGCAGAACGCAATGCTTGATAGGCTGCTAATTTTATTATCGGAACATGGTTTGGATAATATTCTGGAATCAACACGAATTACAAATACCACAGCTACTTGTATTGATAATGTACTCCATAGATTTGATCAAAGGTATTTTCCGGTAGTTTCTTACAGTGTATTAGACCTAAAAATTTCAGATCACTGTTTAATTGAAATTAAATTAACAGGAACCTTTAACATTAAATCTACTACGGAGAACCTTTGAAGTTTTACAGATTGATTTCAATAAGCTAAAGGAACTACTATTGTATGAAGTACGGACTGATGTTTATTCTTGCCTAGATGCTTCTAAGGCCTACGATAATTTTATTAAAATCTTTAAAGGTCATATTAAAAAAAGCACTTCCATTAAGTTGTTTGCCAATAGGTCAACGAAGCTAAAGCCATGGATGTCTGATGATCTATTGAGACTTATACGTAAAAGAAATAATATTTGTCGCCTTGCAAAAAAACATAACAGCAACCGTAGATTGAAACAATATAGCTTGACGCTGTGTGACTCTGTTAACCTACAAATTGATATAGCCAAAAAAAACTTTTATTCTCAAAAGTTCAGCAACAATGGTAGTGATGCTCGTAAAAATTGAAATATTATTAAAAAATTGAAATAAATAGTCAATGAAATAATTAACGGACAGCCTGATTCAGTTGAAATTAAAGAAATTGTTAATCAAAGAGGCTGCAAAATATCTGGTCCAGTGCAGATTGCTAATGAATTTAACGAGTTCTTTACTAGTGTTGGTGATGCTAATGCTGCCAGTCTCCTCTTGGATGATGACAAAAATAGATTAATATGTCAATATTACCAATCTATAGATAGTTGCGTTTTTCCGGAAATTTCATCTGAAGAAGTGTATTTTACAATTCTTTCGCTAAAAAATAATTCAACTCCTGGTTTGGATGGGATTTCAAATAACGTTGTTAAAAAAATGTTCTGGTTCTTAGTTGATGTCTTATCTTTTATTTTCAATTTAAGCTTGGTAACTGGAATTTTTCCTACATCGTTAAAGCGAGCCTTAGTTGTTCCGATCTTTAAAAATAATGATAAAACAAGTATGAACAACTATAGACCAATCTCTCTACTTTCGGTCTTCTCGAAAATATTTGAAAAAGCCATAAAAAGTAGAATTGTTTTCTTCCTAGAAAAAAGAGACTTTTTCTCTCCTGACCAATATGGTTTTAGGAAAAATAAAAATACTGAACAAGCTATTGTATCTTTCCTACAACAAGTAACTGAACATATTGATAAAGGGTCCAAGGTATCTACTCTATTTATAGACTTAACAAAGGCTTTTGACAGAGTTCAACATAGCACATTGTTAAAAAAGCTATATTGTTGTGGATTCAGAGGGATAACCCGGTAAGTATTTAAGGGATAATAAGTATTTTTATTATAATTGTATTTTTTTTTTTTTGAATGTTTGTGTTTCCCAAAAATGTTTTTTCCATCTTCTTGATAGTCATCTTTTAATTTTAATATTTTTTTTTTTTTAATTTAATTTAAAACTATGTTCATATTTAATTTTTTGTTTTAGAGATTTTCCTTGAAAATGAGTATGAATTATACTCGAAACGTCGGCATATATTAATAAATAATTTAAAAAAACCAATATAGGCTTTATACCAGATTCATATATTAATATAATTTATGTTGTAAAAATTAAATAAATATGTACCATATCACAATTCAATATAACATTTGTGGGTTTATTAAAATAATAATAATAAAAATATAGTAGTAGAGTTATTGTGCTTTGTAAAAATTTGGAATCCAGTACAGTGGTTTACACGCGGTGTGCACAGCGACCCAATCATCAAAACGCACGTTTTTAATAATAAATTATACTTCTGCATTTTTAATCGGTTTTAAATCGTATTAGAAACGCTGTAGAATCTAGTTTAAAAACCATTGTTAAACCATCGTAAAACCCATAAGCATGATAAAAAATATTACTAAGTTTAAAAAAGTGTTTATAATATTGTTACGATTTCTACTCTACTCAAGAATACCACTTGGTGGTCAAGGTGTAATCACCAAGTGTTATCAACCCAAAGAGCGCTAGTTTGAATCTTGTCAGAGTCCATGATTTTATTGAGGCGATTATTATTTGGTAACATCATCGATGTTGTCAGATCAAGTGTTACTCCAATACTGATTGAGATTTGGATTTTAGAAAGACGTTCTATGTGGAGGTGAATGTGAAGATAACGAAAGCAATTGTAAACAGAAGCGATAATCGTCATCGAAATTATTGGAATTAACTACGGACCTTTATCATCAAGACAATGGAAATGATGACGTGAATATTCACGAACACAACTAGATGAAAGTGGTTTACAATTACAATACACATACATCACCAGATACAATAAAAATAATAATCTCGAACAGCGATAAGACAAGGTATATATAAGACAAGCGCGAGCAATTTGGTGGGACGCAGACACAGTTGTGATTTAACCAGTGAACATTGCAAGTGAAAAGTCAATAGTACAAAAAGTACTGAACAGTAAAAGTGAACAGGAAAATAAACTAGTGAGCAGCGAACGAGTGAAATTTGCGAATTGCTGCAGAAATTAAAAAAGTATCGGGAAATAAAACTTGTACCTGAAATCGCTTATTTTTAAAATCGTATAATCCATATCAAACGCCCGAGATTCGTAACAATATTTATTGACATTAATGTGAAAAATAATATAATATTATACTCGTAATAATGAGAACAGTAAAAGTGTTTTATCTATGGTGTGAACTTGTGCTAAACATTTGTAGGTTAAAACTTACTTAAAGTACAATTATCTGTTTCTAAAAGTTTTTTAATTGTGATGAAGTTTCTTCTGAAAAGTTTCTTAATTATTTTTGTGAACATCGAAAGTGAAACAGTTCGCGATGTTGTTTCATTAAAAATTTTCTACTCGGTTAGAAATTTTTCAGCGTTTGCCGATGTACATCTTGCATGCTGGCTTATGCGAAGGGTCGTGTATTGTATTTAGATATAAAACAAGCATTAATACGATTTAAGATACAGCTGCGTCTAAAACTAATGCAATACGTGTATCGAAAGGAAATTTGGAAGGAAACGGGTTAACTACTACTACTACTACTATTCAGCGAATTCATAATAATGCGCTAGTCATGTTTTTTAGATGGTCAAACCGTTGTAATCTAGGTTTAATATTCAAAAATTGTAAAGGTAAATATCGAAGTAAAAACCATAAAAGATACTTAAAAGAGGTTCTACTCTCGAGGTAGACGTTTTGAATTTGTACTGAACCAAATCCAACTAAAAACATGAGTTTTCCGAAGAAACTAGAGGAATACTAGATTTAATGTTCAAAAGATTTGAGGCACAAATTTATATTAAACCGTTTTGTTCGAAGATACTTATAAGATACTTAATAAGCACATTTTATTAAACACTTGTTTTTTATTTCGCAGTATTAGATTTTTGAATATTTTAATTAAAAAATTCGTTTAAAAAGTTTAAAAAATAACTCATCTCACTAACTTTTTAAACGAATTTTTTAATTAAAATATTCAAAAATCTAATTCTGCGAAATAAAAAACAAGTGATTAATAAAATGTGTCTTAATAAACAATAATAAGTGTGTTTCGCCAAGTACCTACGGCAAATAGCGTAAAAAGTATTTCTGGTTTTCATCATGTGGAAGAGCGTCTCGGATAGAGTCCGAATCGGCAAAAAAGTGGAAAATGACTTTTTCATACCTAAACCTCTTTCAAACCATAGACCTACCTACAGATTTTGTTCGAAAACTGAGACTGGAGTCTTGCGAGTTTTGCTGCTGTTTCACTAACCTATTAGATGCACAAAATTAATATCTAGATAGGTGTTTTCACTTTGTACTAGATCCAAACCGACTATAAAACATGACTTTTCCGGAAGCAGGATTTTCGTAATAGAAATTATTTTATTTTTCTTCCGTTTATTCACATATTTACAAATTAGCTAAATAATTAAAAAAAATAATGAAAATTTGAGATCAAACTCTGACATATTTTTGGTTGTAAAGGGAAATATTTCTTGCTTTTGCATCTCGTTTAGTAACCGATTTACTAATTTTGCTTTATCCAGGCAGCACCAATTGGAGGTGCATATTTATCTTTCCCATGTTAAGACAGTAACTGAATTTACGGGCAAATTTAAAAATTGTTTCAGAATTTTGGTCTGCTTAATAGAATATATTTACTATAGAATTTATAGGAACGATGAAAAACTTTGTACTATTAACGATAGCTTTGATTTACATATTTTTGAATGGTATTGCCTATTTCAAAAACTCATTTACTTGAATTTATAAGGGTCATAGTTAAAATATGCAAATTTTCAAAATCCACGGTTAGTTTAAAATGGCTATTTCGACACACGGGTATAATTAAATATTTAGTTTCTTTGCTCCTTTTTAATTCGGTTTGCGGTTTCATCGTTCAATCCTTTATAAGTTTTTTTAAAAATGTTTAGAACCTGAAACAAGTCTAAGCATATACATTCCTCGTTTTTAACAATACAACTCATAGCAACAAGAAAATATGTACCGGTTCTGTAGGTTGAAAACTATGGTTACTTAAGGAATTGTAACAAAAGTTATAGAAGCAGGTTTAGCGGGCATCGTGCAAAAAAAAAAATTGAATACCACATATGTTAAAATTTCAATCACTCTTATTTTTAAGTACTTGTAATCGTCAGTCATTGTGATTGTAAAATGTATGCGGTTTAGAGTTAAAAATTGCACTTTCTCGAGTTTTTGCACAAAGTTTATTCATTGTCGGAATCACATGAACCCTTCTCTTGAGCTCGAACAGAATCTGGTGTTTTTGTTGCTTAAATTTTGACGTTTTCTTAGCCTTTGCAGTTTTCAAGTGAAAGGTGCGCTCTAAAGCCTTCATGGTTAGTTTTGTCTTTTCTTGTTGCGAATCTACAAAGCGGTCTGCAGTGTTTCAAAGTTAGAGCGCTCAAATATATAGCAAAAGTTCAAACAGCACCTTTTTTGCTAGTACTGCTACTACCGATAATCAAAAATAAAATTATCATTATAATCTATCTCAACGATTTTGGACAAGGTTGAATTTTGTTCGTAATTTGTCGTATTATGATAGCATCAGTGTGAACAACTTATAAATATTAAGACTATATGTTTCCTAATTTAGCTTTTTCCATTATTACGTCATAAGTAAATGAAAAATACTCATTGTCATCAAATTCATTTTTATTTAAATAGCATTTATAAAAACCCATGACCAATCTGAAATATATACTTTGGGCGGAGAAGTCATGCTCACTACTAATTAATTCCGCGATGCGAAATATTCTATTATTTTCTCTAATCATGCAAGCATAATAGATTTTTTTGTTATCATTATCATTTACACAGCATTTAGGATTGCGAATTAAACTTTCCGTGGCATCAATATGTACAATCGTATTTTTGTTATCTGAATGTAATAACGTTGATTTACGCATTAAAATAATGTAAAGAGGATCCGATTCCAAATATACATATTTATCTTCTGTTTCTTTCGCTGCGCGATGAATCATATCTAGAATATTGCAATCTTTAATAAAATCTTTTGCAAGATTTTTTTCTGACTTTGCCTTTCTTAAACTAACTGACTTTACGATTTGTTGGGCGTTGCCACTTTTAAGTAAATCAATGCCAATATTATGAATCTGTCATAAACCGACTAAGTGGGCAGTGGAGTTAGCTAATACATTTTGAACGCTAATTCCCTTCATACCTCTTAACTATAAAAACTCCTTGAGAATAGCCAAACGGAAAACCTTATTGCGAATGAAGGACTCTTATAGCCTGGACAGACTGACGATTAGTTAAATTGGTTTAGCAAAATTCGGTCAAGTACGCTAGGAAATAAAATTCAATTTTGTTGGACAGACTACGAAAGATTCAAAAATCTACTAGCAAATTCAAGTTTTTCCATAGGGTTCTTAATTGAATATTGCTAAACCAGTTTAGCTAATCGGCAGTCTGTCCAGGCTGTTAGGGATATATATTTCTACATGTTTGCATTGAGTGGCGAGGTTCGGTTTACGACCAGGGTTCTAAGGGACAGTGATATTTTATTTAAATTGCAGGTATCTTCTAAGATCCTATTATTTGCTAGGTGATAGTGGATATCAGTTGACGCTCGACCCTATAGCTATCATCACTTATTAATCATTCGCTTACAGATCAACAAAAAAAATAATCACTTTCACATTAAAACTCGAATTGCAATTGAACAGAAAATTGGGCAGATGAAAACCAGATGGCATGCATTTTCCTTCTATCGCAGGAACTTTTGATGCTGTTGGATCAAATACAGGAAATTATCAACCCCAAACCGCGCCGCAGAATTTCGAGATAAATTGTGTTGGAAATATAATAAATTTTTATTTTATTTTATTATAATATAAAAAACTTGTTTGTTTTAAATTAAAATTTTTCCAAAAAAAAAAAAAGAAAAATAATTCCTATAGAGTTTGTTAATTTTAATGTTTTATTTTTAAAAATGTAATTTATAAAATTTGTTACTTCATTTTATGTTCTGGTGATGCGTCAAAATGGGATGCGAATTATAAAAATAATTAAAAACCATTTTGGTTTTCAATAAATAATTTTATTAAATGGATCAGAATAATTGAAATAGAATAATAGAAATGTATCACGGATCAATGAAAAACATAAAACAACAATAAATTCATTTATTCACATCTACATATAAAATTCAACGGTGTTTTTAATATCGCAACATAGAAAAATGATCATTCACTGTCACTATATTGCAACTTCCGCGAAATATTTTTGACAGACCTTTTTATTAATTCTATTAATTTAACGCACACTTCGAGAAACTCTCTCCTTTATGTATTCCAATACACTTTGTTCTTTTTTCTTGGGCAGTGGTGGATGAGCTACGTGATGACGTCGAAGGACTATGTGATTCGTTTAACCAATTACTGTTTTCTTCGATATAACGTTCCAGCTCCGCATCAATACTGTATTATATCTTCCAACTCGTCATTCACAATTAAAGTACCGCTTTCTATAATATCAGCAGGCGAAATTTTATGCTTTGTGCCCATAATGTCGTTAATTTTACTGAAAAATATCCAATTGAATCAATTCTGTGGTAAAGATATAAAAGGTAATATGTAACCCATTTCTTCAGTTTTTCAGTAGAGCATATTTAAAATTTTCTGGTGCTTCTGAAAAAAATTATCAATCGTAGAAAACTTAATTTTTGCATGGTTTTGGGTATATACTTATCCAAATTTAAAATAAAAAAAATTTACCGTTACAGTTTTTTATGGGCCTTCCGAATTAACAAATGGATCTAAAAAGTAACAAATTGACCTGTTTCCTTTTATATCTTCACCACAGAATTCATTGGCAATGGATAAGTTCCAATTTTCGGACCATTAAGATTTTTTTTTTACATATCCAGTAGGTTGTTACATTTTTGAGAACATTCTTGTGACTTGCGGTTTGAGAGCCCGCTGCTGGACTTTTGACTCAGTCTTAAATAAAGACAATTTAATTATAAATACTTACTTTGTATTGACTAAAATATGTAAACTTACTCCCAGATAACATGGTAGTGACTAGTTTTTTTTTAATTCATTGTCAAACGCTGCTCGGGCATCTGTAAGAAGAAATGTTTCTTCTTCACTCCCTAATTTATAAACAATAAACAGGAATAGAAATTAATTTGTTATTGAATATTTTTCAGGTTGATGTAAATGACTACTGTACTTTTCTCTGTTGCTGCATTTTAATATTATTATTGTTGTTGAATTAATATAACATGATTTATTTTTAAAACTATTAAATATATTTAAATAAATTTGGGAATAATACGTCTATCACAAAAATCCTGTCAAACTCAAAAATGTCAATAAAATTAGATTTTTATGAAAGAAAGAGACAGAAAATATGTTAACTTGCCAGCATACTTATTTGAATAAGTTAGGTTCCACAAATAAGTCGGTGTTTGGGATAGGGCCTATGTCGAGTTTTCGTTCAGAATTCATTTTAAGTTAGCAATTTTGTGTCAATTAGTTAAATTATTTGTTATTTATTATAACATTTTGAGTGGACAACGCTGTTGCTGTCTAAAAATCTACATTGAATTAAGAAAAGTCAAGAAGGAAATATATTTCAACTGTTCGGATTTAGCTTCTGATTATAAATGTGCTGCTATGCTCAAAATCAGGCGGTAGATTCCGACAAAATGACAATTTGTCGTGACATTTGCTTAGTAGTACAAAATGAAGTCATTGAAAATTTACAATTCGGATAAAATTTACAGCGGTTTACAGCAGCTGCATTTTTAAGTTGTATCAGATATATTATAAGGTTTTTAAAATCATAAATATGTACTCACACATATTTTGTATGAAAACTTATAGGTGTCGATTTGAAAAATCAATGACAATATTATTAAAATTGTCAGCTTATTTTTGGTGACATTGTTACGGTTTCCCGACCGTGAGTTGATGACGATGACAGAATTGCATCGCTCTTGATAACATCGGCCGTAACTGAATTTATAAATTATTTCGTCAGAGCCTTCAAGGCGGTCATTTGAGAGCGGCTAGAACTCAGGGTTGGGGTGGGGTTTCTTGAAGGATGACAAAATCTCCCTGGACTTCATAAAAGTAGGAAGAACATTAATAAGGGTTAAATTCAACCACAAGTGGGAAAAGCCTATGGAGAATACTCACCTATTATACGGATATACTATGCTATGCTGATCTCACATCCCACAACAAACTTACTACCCTAATGCATATTCCACAAAATCACAGTGAATGAAATAAATGAGACCATAAATAATTGAGTTTTTACAAAATACATTTTCACTTTTATATTTCAAAAATAATAAAGAATGTAAACTAAAAAAAAAAGAGTGAGTCCATTAGTACTCTCAATGAGATGTGTAAACATAGCGTGTGTATAGTGCGTCCGTACACGTACAGTTTACTTTGAAGGAATAAGGAATGCAATTTTACTAGCCATAGTTTTTCATTTGTTTATTTTCGTTAAATTGGTCTATTACTCTTTCGGTATAATCGACGCAATTGGATTATGGTAGCTAAAATAAGATACATATACTGTCGACTCCAACTTTTCTAATTTTCATTGAAAAACTGCACAATGGTCGTTCCATCATATTTCGTAGTAGATATATTTCGATCTGGGTTCATGTGCAAATCGAATTCGTCTCGCAGGATGTTTATAAGTGGTTCAGCTTGAGGAACAGCAAAATTAATAATGAAACCCCCGCTCATAATCATTGGCAGAAGATGATTGCCTTCTTATTTTTGAAATTCTTTTAGATTATGGAGCAAGGACGAAATGTATGAACTTCATTAGGTCTTCTACAGATTTTTTCGGCGATGTGAATACAACTACAGAAAGCATCTTATTCCCATTGAGAAGCTGAAGTTCAGCCGTGTATATATTATCATTGGGTTGTGTTGTTACCGTCATATCATTTGTTAATCCAACGATGATTTCCTTATGCGAGTTGACTGTATAAGTTCTACTTGTATTTTTATATATTGCTAATCCTGCAACCCACTGGAACATCTGGAGCATCTCTTGAACTGAACGCATCATTCAAAATAAATAATATTATCATGCTCGTCATTGCGTATCCAGATCTCGCGGGAAGCAAGAAAATTGACATACCTGCGTGACTGTATCAGTTAGGTCGAGGTGATGTGACCTGAGACTCTGGCAGTTCAATGTTAAAAACCAGACGTCATATTATTATCTCGTACAAAATTGGCCGTTACAACTTGAGCTATACTTAGCGGATTTGTAGTCAGGAAAATGATAATGCTTAACATTAATTATCAGATTGTTGTTTCAATTAACAGTTGAGCTTTTTCTAGAAATGGGCACTAAACATCGGTCGATATTCATTTTCTGTGCCCATCTAGCTTTAAGCCGCCTGACCTTCTTGCTTTGTGAATTTGTACCGAAATCCATCCAGAGTCGTTTGACACTTTTTAATGTTGACGTTTTCATCGTTCTCGTTTTCCGGTCAGGATGGCTGCATTTGATATATCTCAGACCCATAGTTCCATTCACAAGTCCATCTGTTACGTCAATATTGGTTTTGAGAAAGTAAGGCCGACATTTGATAAGTGGAAGTTCGTACGGCAAATTATTTGTGTCCACTATGCTCGTTTTATGGATCTGTTGACGGAATTGCTACTACGGCAGCCCATCTCTGTTGTACTGAAGGCGGCATTCAAACGTAGGAATATTAACATGCCCGTCATTGCGCAGACAGGTCTCGGAAAGCAAATGAATTGAGCATATCTCCGTGACTGTCATCTGAGACTCTGGCAGTTCAATGTTAAAAAAGAGACGTCATTATAACCCCATTTAGAAGAAGACATGATCGTTGATAGCCGACGTGATGAATAGCTCCTAGAGACTCGTTACTCGTGATAAAGCAATATAACCGGTGTGAAGTATTTAACATTTATCAAAAGTGTAGCTACACAAATTAACAAAAAATAAAAATGTAGTTACACAATTTAACAAAAAATGTAGTTGTACACAGAAAAAATGTAGTAGGGTTGCAATTATAATTTTTTTATTTTATATCCCACTTTTTAAACTTAAAAACAAAAAAATAGAGTTAAAAAAAATTACGAAGAGTTAAAATATCAATAAGTACCTTCAATAAATAATTTAGAGTGAATTTTATTAATTAATTTTTCAAATTTAAATTTATGTGAGTATTTTAAATAAATTATTGAATGAATATGAATATTTTTGAAAAAAATAAATCTTTATGGTTTTGAATTAACAAGGATTTTAAAATATAACTCGTATAGATAAAAAAGTACACTTTGATGGCCATTAACACATAGTTCTAGAGATGGCTAGAAAAATATGAGTATTCTTGCATTTTGTCCGTGCCTTCGTGATTTATTTGAGATATACGGCACATCGATGCAACCCTCGGGGAATTTTCTATCAATTTTACAATATTTGTGAATATAGGAAAGTGTACGTTGAATCGTGTGGCTGTTTGATGGCCATTAACACATAGTTCTAGAGATGGCTAGAAAAATATGAGTATTCTGGCACTTTATTCGTGCCTTCATGATTTATTTGAGATATACGGCACATCGATGCAACCCTCGGGGAATTTTCTATCAATTTTACAATATTTGTGAATATAGGAAAGTGTACGTTGAATCGTGTGGCTGTTTGATGGCCATTAACACATAGTTCTAGAGATGGCTAGAAAAATATGAGTATTCTGGCACTTTATTCCTGCCTTCGTGATTTATTTGAGATATACGGCACATCGATGCAACCCTCGGGGAATTTTCTATCAATTTTACAATATTTGAGAATATCGGAAAGTGTACGTTGAATCGTGTGGCTGTTTGATAGCCATTAACACATAGTTCTAGAGATGGCTAGAAAAATATGAGTATTCTGGCACTTTGTCCGTGCCTTCGTGATTTATTTGAGATATACGGCACATCGATGCAACCCTCGGGGAATTTTCTATCAATTTTACAATATTTGTGAATATAGGAAAGTGTACGTTGAATCGTGTGGCTGTTTGATGGCCATTAACACATAGTTCTAGAGATGGCTAGAAAAATATGAGTATTCTGGCATTTTGTCCGTGCCTTCGTGATTTATTTGAGATATACGGCACATCGATGCAACCCTCGGGGAATTTTCTATCAATTTTACAATATTTGTGAATATAGGAAAGTGTACGTTGAATCGTGTGGCTGTTTGATGGCCATTAACACATAGTTCTAGAGATGGCTAGAAAAATATGAGTATTCTGGCACTTTATTCGTGCCTTCGTGATTTATTTGAGATATACGGCACATCGATGCAACCCTCGGGGAATTTTCTATCAATTTTACAATATTTGTGAATATAGGAAAGTGTACGTTGAATCGTGTGGCTGTTTGATGGCCATTAACACATAGTTCTAGAGATGGCTAGAAAAATATGAGTATTCTGGCACTTTATTCGTGCCTTCGTGATTTATTTGAGATATACGGCACATCGATGCAACCCTCGGGGAATTTTCTATCAATTTTACAATATTTGTGAATATAGGAAAGTGTACGTTGAATCGTGTGGCTGTTTGATGGCCATTAACACATAGTTCTAGAGATGGCTAGAAAAATATGAGTATTCTGGCATTTTCTCCGTGCCTTCGTGATTTATTTGAGATATACGGCACAACGATGCAACCCTCGGGGAATTTTCTATCAATTTTACAATATTTTTGAATATCGGAAAGTGTACGTTGAATCGTGTGGCTGTTTGATGGCCATTAACACATAGTTCTAGAGATGGCTAGAAAAATATGAGTATTCTGGCACTTTATTCCTGCCTTCGTGATTTATTTGAGATATACGGCACATCGATGCAACCCTCGGGGAATTTTCTATCAATTTTACAATATTTGTGAATATAGGAAAGTGTACGTTGAATCGTGTGGCTGTTTGATGGCCATTAACACATAGTTCTAGAGATGGCTAGAAAAATATGAGTATTCTGGCACTTTATTCGTGCCTTCGTGATTTATTTGAGATATACGGCACAACGATGCAACCCTCGGGGAATTTTCTATCAATTTTACAATATTTGTGAATATATGAAAGTGTACGTTGAATCGTGTGGCTGTTTGATGGCCATTAACACATAGTTCTAGAGATGGCTAGAAAAATATGAGTATTCTGGCATTTTATCCGTGCCTTTGTGATTTATTTGAGATATACGGCATATCGATGCAACCCTCGGGGAATTTTCTATCAATTTTACAATATTTGTGAATATAGGAAAGTGTACGTTGAATCGTGTGGCTGTTTGATGGCCATTAACACATAGTTCTAGAGATGGCTAGAAAAATATGAGTATTCTGGCACTTTATTCGTGCCTTCATGATTTATTTGAGATATACGGCACATCGATGCAACCCTCGGGGAATTTTCTATCAATTTTACAATATTTTTGAATATCGGAAAGTGTACGTTGAATCGTGTTGGTGTTTGATGGCCATTAACACATAGTTCTAGAGATGGCTAGACACAAATATTGTAAAATTGATAGAAAATTCCCCGAGGGTTGCATCGATGTGCCGTATATCTCAAATAAATCATGAAGGCACGAATAAAGTGCCAGAATACTCATATTTTTCTAGCCATCTCTAGAACTATGTGTTAATGGCCATCAAACAGCCACACGATTCAACGTACACTTTCCGATATTCTCAAATATTGTAAAATTGATAGAAAATTCCCCGAGGGTTGCATCGATGTGCCGTATATCTCAAATAAATCACGAAGGCACGAATAAAGTGCCAGAATACTCATATTTTTCTAGCCATCTCTAGAACTATGTGTTAATGGCCATCAAACAGCCACACGATTCAACGTACACTTTCCTATATTCACAAATATTGTAAAATTGATAGAAAATTCCCCGAGGGTTGCATCGATGTGCCGTATATCTCAAATAAATCACGAAGGCACGAATAAAGTGCCAGAATACTCATATTTTTCTAGCCATCTCTAGAACTATGTGTTAATGGCCATCAAACAGCCACAGGATTCAACGTACACTTTCCTATATTCACAAATATTGTAAAATTGATAGAAAATTCCCCGAGGGTTGCATCGATATGCCGTATATCTCAAATAAATCACAAAGGCACGGATAAAATGCCAGAATACTCATATTTTTCTAGCCATCTCTAGAACTATGTGTTAATGGCCATCAAACAGCCACACGATTCAACGTACACTTTCCTATATTCACAAATATTGTAAAATTGATAGAAAATTCCCCGAGGGTTGCATCGATGTACCGTATATCTCAAATAAATCACGAAGGCACGAATAAAGTGCCAGAATACTCATATTTTTCTAGCCATCTCTAGAACTATGTGTTAATGGCCATCAAACAGCCACACGATTCAACGTACACTTTCCGATATTCTCAAATATTGTAAAATTGATAGAAAATTCCCCGAGGGTTGCATCGATGTGCCGTATATCTCAAATAAATCACGAAGGCACGAATAAAGTGCCAGAATACTCATATTTTTCTAGCCATCTCTAGAACTATGTGTTAATGGCCATCAAACACCAACACGATTCAACGTACACTTTCCGATATTCAAAAATATTGTAAAATTGATAGAAAATTCCCCGAGGGTTGCATCGTTGTGCCGTATATCTCAAATAAATCACGAAGGCACGAATAAAGTGCCAGAATACTCATATTTTTCTAGCCATCTCTAGAACTATGTGTTAATGGCCATCAAACAGCCACACGATTCAACGTACACTTTCCTATATTCACAAATATTGTAAAATTGATAGAAAATTCCCCGAGGGTTGCATCGATGTGCCGTATATCTCAAATAAATCACGAAGGCACGAATAAAGTGCCAGAATACTCATATTTTTCTAGCCATCTCTAGAACTATGTGTTAATGGCCATCAAACAGCCACACGATTCAACGTACACTTTCCGATATTCAAAAATATTGTAAAATTGATAGAAAATTCCCCGAGGGTTGCATCGTTGTGCCGTATATCTCAAATAAATCACGAAGGCACGAATAAAGTGCCAGAATACTCATATTTTTCTAGCCATCTCTAGAACTATGTGTTAATGGCCATCAAACAGCCACACGATTCAACGTACACTTTCCAATATTCACAAATATTGTAAAATTGATAGAAAATTCCCCGAGGGTTGCATCGATGTGCCGTATATCTCAAATAAATCATGAAGGCACGAATAAAGTGCCAGAATACTCATATTTTTCTAGCCATCTCTAGAACTATGTGTTAATGGCCATCAAACAGCCACACGATTCAACGTACACTTTCCTATATTCACAAATATTGTAAAATTGATAGAAAATTCCCCGAGGGTTGCATCGATGTGCCGTATATCTCAAATAAATCATGAAGGCACGAATAAAGTGCCAGAATACTCATATTTTTCTAGCCATCTCTAGAACTATGTGTTAATGGCCATCAAACAGCCACTCGATTCAACGTACACTTTCCTATATTCACAAATATTGTAAAATTGATAGAAAATTCCCCGAGGGTTGCATCGTTGTGCCGTATATCTCAAATAAATCACGAAGGCACGAATAAAGTGCCAGAATACTCATATTTTTCTAGCCATCTCTAGAACTATGTGTTAATGGCCATCAAACAGCCACACGATTCAACGTACACTTTCCTATATTCACAAATATTGTAAAATTGATAGAAAATTCCCCGAGGGTTGCATCGATGTGCCGTATATCTCAAATAAATCACGAAGGCACGAATAAAGTGCCAGAATACTCATATTTTTCTAGCCATCTCTAGAACTATGTGTTAATGGCCATCAAACAGCCACACGATTCAACGTACACTTTCCTATATTCACAAATATTGTAAAATTGATAGAAAATTCCCCGAGGGTTGCATCGATGTACCGTATATCTCAAATAAATCACGAAGGCACGAATAAAGTGCCAGAATACTCATATTTTTCTAGCCATCTCTAGAACTATGTGTTAATGGCCATCAAACAGCCACACGATTCAACGTACACTTTCCGATATTCTCAAATATTGTAAAATTGATAGAAAATTCCCCGAGGGTTGCATCGATGTGCCGTATATCTCAAATAAATCACGAAGGCACGGACAAAATGCCAGAATACTCATATTTTTCTAGCCATCTCTAGAACTATGTGTTAATGGCCATCAAACAGCCACACGATTCAACGTACACTTTCCTATATTCACAAATATTGTAAAATTGATAGAAAATTCCCCGAGGGTTGCATCGATGTGCCGTATATCTCAAATAAATCACGAAGGCACGGACAAAATGCCAGAATACTCATATTTTTCTAGCCATCTCTAGAACTATGTGTTAATGGCCATCAAACAGCCACACGATTCAACGTACACTTTCCTATATTCACAAATATTGTAAAATTGATAGAAAATTCCCCGAGGGTTGCATCGTTGTGCCGTATATCTCAAATAAATCACGAAGGCACGGAGAAAATGCCAGAATACTCATATTTTTCTAGCCATCTCTAGAACTA
This sequence comes from Nephrotoma flavescens, assembly GCA_932526605.1. Taxonomy (NCBI): domain Eukaryota; kingdom Metazoa; phylum Arthropoda; class Insecta; order Diptera; family Tipulidae; genus Nephrotoma; species Nephrotoma flavescens. Next base: position 83,176,051 of record OW052222.1, read on the forward strand.
TGTGTTAATGGCCATCAAACAGCCACACGATTCAACGTACACTTTCCGATATTCTCAAATATTGTAAAATTGATAGAAAATTCCCCGAGGGTTGCATCGATGTGCCGTATATCTCAAATAAATCACGAAGGCACGAATAAAGTGCCAGAATACTCATATTTTTCTAGCCATCTCTAGAACTATGTGTTAATGGCCATCAAACAGCCACACGATTCAACGTACACTTTCCTATATTCACAAATATTGTAAAATTGATAGAAAATTCCCCGAGGGTTGCATCGATATGCCGTATATCTCAAATAAATCACGAAGGCACGAATAAAGTGCCAGAATACTCATATTTTTCTAGCCATCTCTAGAACTATGTGTTAATGGCCATCAAACACCCACACGATTCAACGTACACTTTCCGATATTCAAAAATATTGTAAAATTGATAGAAAATTCCCCGAGGGTTGCATCGTTGTGCCGTATACCTCAAATAAATCACGAAGGCACGAATAAAGTGCCAGAATACTCATATTTTTCTAGCCATCTCTAGAACTATGTGTTAATGGCCATCAAACAGCCACACGATTCAACGTACACTTTCCAATATTCACAAATATTGTAAAATTGATAGAAAATTCCCCGAGGGTTGCATCGATGTGCCGTATATCTCAAATAAATCATGAAGGCACGAATAAAGTGCCAGAATACTCATATTTTTCTAGCCATCTCTAGAACTATGTGTTAATGGCCATCAAACAGCCACACGATTCAACGTACACTTTCCTATATTCACAAATATTGTAAAATTGATAGAAAATTCCCCGAGGGTTGCATCGATGTGCCATATATCTCAAATAAATCACGAAGGCACGGACAAAATGCCAGAATACTCATATTTTTCTAGCCATCTCTAGAACTATGTGTTAATGGCCATCAAACACCCACACGATTCAACGTACACTTTCCGATATTCTCAAATATTGTAAAATTGATAGAAAATTCCCCGAGGGTTGCATCGATGTGCCGTATATCTCAAATAAATCACGAAGGCACGAATAAAGTGCCAGAATACTCATATTTTTCTAGCCATCTCTAGAACTATGTGTTAATGGCCATCAAACAGCCACACGATTCAACGTACACTTTCCTATATTCACAAATATTGTAAAATTGATAGAAAATTCCCCGAGGGTTGCATCGATGTGCCGTATATCTCAAATAAATCACGAAGGCACGAATAAAGTGCCAGAATACTCATATTTTTCTAGCCATCTCTAGAACTATGTGTTAATGGCCATCAAACACCCACACGATTCAACGTACACTTTCCGATATTCAAAAATATTGTAAAATTGATAGAAAATTCCCCGAGGGTTGCATCGTTGTGCCGTATATCTCAAATAAATCACGAAGGCACGAATAAAGTGCCAGAATACTCATATTTTTCTAGCCATCTCTAGAACTATGTGTTAATGGCCATCAAACAGCCACACGATTCAACGTACACTTTCCTATATTCACAAATATTGTAAAATTGATAGAAAATTCCCCGAGGGTTGCATCGATGTGCCGTATATCTCAAATAAATCATGAAGGCACGAATAAAGTGCCAGAATACTCATATTTTTCTAGCCATCTCTAGAACTATGTGTTAATGGCCATCAAACAGCCACACGATTCAACGTACACTTTCCGATATTCTCAAATATTGTAAAATTGATAGAAAATTCCCCGAGGGTTGCATCGATGTGCCGTATATCTCAAATAAATCACGAAGGCACGAATAAAGTGCCAGAATACTCATATTTTTCTAGCCATCTCTAGAACTATGTGTTAATGGCCATCAAACAGCCACACGATTCAACGTACACTTTCCTATATTCACAAATATTGTAAAATTGATAGAAAATTCCCCGAGGGTTGCATCGATGTGCCGTATATCTCAAATAAATCACGAAGGCACGAATAAAGTGCCAGAATACTCATATTTTTCTAGCCATCTCTAGAACTATGTGTTAATGGCCATCAAACAGCCACACGATTCAACGTACACTTTCCTATATTCACAAATATTGTAAAATTGATAGAAAATTCCCCGAGGGTTGCATCGATATGCCGTATATCTCAAATAAATCACAAAGGCACGGATAAAATGCCAGAATACTCATATTTTTCTAGCCATCTCTAGAACTATGTGTTAATGGCCATCAAACAGCCACACGATTCAACGTACACTTTCCTATATTCACAAATATTGTAAAATTGATAGAAAATTCCCCGAGGGTTGCATCGATGTACCGTATATCTCAAATAAATCACGAAGGCACGAATAAAGTGCCAGAATACTCATATTTTTCTAGCCATCTCTAGAACTATGTGTTAATGGCCATCAAACAGCCACACGATTCAACGTACACTTTCCGATATTCTCAAATATTGTAAAATTGATAGAAAATTCCCCGAGGGTTGCATCGATGTGCCGTATATCTCAAATAAATCACGAAGGCACGAATAAAGTGCCAGAATACTCATATTTTTCTAGCCATCTCTAGAACTATGTGTTAATGGCCATCAAACACCAACACGATTCAACGTACACTTTCCGATATTCAAAAATATTGTAAAATTGATAGAAAATTCCCCGAGGGTTGCATCGTTGTGCCGTATATCTCAAATAAATCACGAAGGCACGAATAAAGTGCCAGAATACTCATATTTTTCTAGCCATCTCTAGAACTATGTGTTAATGGCCATCAAACAGCCACACGATTCAACGTACACTTTCCTATATTCACAAATATTGTAAAATTGATAGAAAATTCCCCGAGGGTTGCATCGATGTGCCGTATATCTCAAATAAATCATGAAGGCACGAATAAAGTGCCAGAATACTCATATTTTTCTAGCCATCTCTAGAACTATGTGTTAATGGCCATCAAACAGCCACACGATTCAACGTACACTTTCCTATATTCACAAATATTGTAAAATTGATAGAAAATTCCCCGAGGGTTGCATCGATGTGCCGTATATCTCAAATAAATCACGAAGGCACGAATAAAGTGCCAGAATACTCATATTTTTCTAGCCATCTCTAGAACTATGTGTTAATGGCCATCAAACAGCCACACGATTCAACGTACACTTTCCGATATTCTCAAATATTGTAAAATTGATAGAAAATTCCCCGAGGGTTGCATCGATGTGCCGTATATCTCAAATAAATCACGAAGGCACGAATAAAGTGCCAGAATACTCATATTTTTCTAGCCATCTCTAGAACTATGTGTTAATGGCCATCAAACACCCACACGATTCAACGTACACTTTCCGATATTCTCAAATATTGTAAAATTGATAGAAAATTCCCCGAGGGTTGCATCGATGTGCCGTATATCTCAAATAAATCACGAAGGCACGGACAAAATGCCAGAATACTCATATTTTTCTAGCCATCTCTAGAACTATGTGTTAATGGCCATCAAACAGCCACACGATTCAACGTACACTTTCCTATATTCACAAATATTGTAAAATTGATAGAAAATTCCCCGAGGGTTGCATCGATGTGCCGTATATCTCAAATAAATCACGAAGGCACGAACAAAATGCCAGAATACTCATATTTTTCTAGCCATCTCTAGAACTATGTGTTAATGGCCATCAAACAGCCACACGATTCAACGTACACTTTCCTATATTCACAAATATTGTAAAATTGATAGAAAATTCCCCGAGGGTTGCATCGTTGTGCCGTATATCTCAAATAAATCACGAAGGCACGGAGAAAATGCCAGAATACTCATATTTTTCTAGCCATCTCTAGAACTATGTGTTAATGGCCATCAAACAGCCACACGATTCAACGTACACTTTCCGATATTCTCAAATATTGTAAAATTGATAGAAAATTCCCCGAGGGTTGCATCGATGTGCCGTATATCTCAAATAAATCACGAAGGCACGAATAAAGTGCCAGAATACTCATATTTTTCTAGCCATCTCTAGAACTATGTGTTAATGGCCATCAAACAGCCACACGATTCAACGTACACTTTCCTATATTCACAAATATTGTAAAATTGATAGAAAATTCCCCGAGGGTTGCATCGATATGCCGTATATCTCAAATAAATCACAAAGGCACGGATAAAATGCCAGAATACTCATATTTTTCTAGCCATCTCTAGAACTATGTGTTAATGGCCATCAAAGTGTACTTTTTTATCTATACGAGTTATATTTTAAAATCCTTGTTAATTCAAAACCATAAAGATTTATTTTTTTCAAAAATATTCATATTCATTCAATAATTTATTTAAAATGCTCACATAAATTTAAATTTGAAAAATTAATTAATAAAATTCACTCTAAATTATTTATTGAAGGTACTTATTGATATTTTAACTCTTCGTAATTTTTTTTTAACTCTATTTTTTTGTTTTTAAGTTTAAAAAGTGGGATATAAAATAAAAAAATTATAATTGCAACCCTACTACATTTTTTCTGTGTACAACTACATTTTTTGTTAAATTGTGTAACTACATTTTTATTTTTTGTTAATTTGTGTAGCTACACTTTTGATAAATGTTAAATACTTCACACCGGTAGCAATATACACAAGTGTTGACTGTGTTTTTAATCGTAAGAGTATGTAATTTCGTAATCGTAATTCGTATCGTAATTTTTTTTTTTGATTCTTCTGATCGATGGAAATGATGGTTTCTATTTCATTTTTTAAATTAGTTTTTTTGTTTTTCCTATACTATTATACATATACATACAAGCATAGCATGCCATGTATAGTAAAAAATTGTTTTTATTGAGTTTGTTGCATTTTTTTTAAACGAAGTAGGTACATACGTCATTTCCGTTCGTTTCATTTATAAGTTTACTCTAATACAAAAATTTTTGGTAGGCGCGAGCATAGATGTTTACACATCAAAAATAAATTTTGAAAGAATATTTCTATACCCTATCTAATCTACCACTTAACTAAAACCCCAGAAAATATAATTTAATTCTAACTAAATTGTTTATCATAATATTTAATTAATGAATCTTTCATGAAAATTATATTTATAAAAAAAAATTACAAAATTTTACTTGTATTGATCCATTATATTTGTTGATCCGCCATGTTATCCATTTTAATGAAAAAGTTGCAACTAATTTTCGCAGTATCCATAATAATAATGAGCAATGTTATCCATCCAAATGCATTAATAACAGATGTATCCGTTAACAATACCTGTTTATTTGATGTTGATATGAGTGAGAAAAAGCACTAACAACTTGATCACATTTTATTTTTATGCGTTCGACGGAATTGGTGTAAATTATTTGCAAACACCGCTTGTGCTTTATCGTTTTGTAATTTCTTTATGCACATTCAAACGCAGGTTAATTCGTATTTTGGTGCATTTATTTAACTATATTTTCACCAATTTTTTTATTTTATAACTTATTTATGAATTAATTTAGTTTGTTTGAAATTATATACATATTTATTTTAGTTTAGTTATTAGTTATTTTGCATAGTCTCTGTTATTTTAGTTCATTATTTACACATTATTCGTTTTGTAGCAGATTACATATATGAATACTTATGGTGACTTTTGAAAATTATTTCGTCCATATTGATTGTTCAATATTTAGTATTTATAAATATGAATTATTTATTTATGTATTAATTATTATTTATTTATTTGTGTATTAATTTACCGAACTATTTAATTTATTAATTTATTTATTTATTAATTTAATATTTATTATATTGTCTTTATTTGGTGATTACACTAAGCACAAAAACCGTAATGTCCACACTATGATAGAACTGTTTTGGTTTATTTTTTTATTTTTTAGTTTTTTTTTTTTAAACACGTGAGGTTTTTATCAACCTTATTGACACAAATTACTATGTCTTAATTATTAATTATAAAATAAAACTACATCACTAATTTGGGTTAACAAGTCAAAGTCAAACTCAATTATTTATTTTATAAACTTTTTACTTAACTTGACACAAAAAAAAGTAACCTCACTTGCAAAAATAATCTTATTTAAACAAAAAATCAGCTTTACTGACGAACTCCCGATCTCGTTTTTTCCTCTTATATAGCCGTCGTCGAAACCCCCTCCATCAACCAAAACAAGTTGTTGCTCAATTTAAGTCTAGTGTTGTCCATGCAAGGGAAATTACAAACTGTAACGTTTAACGCACCAGACGTAGCGCCACGCGTTATACCAATGCGTTATGCACCACAGCTGGAAAGTTAAACGTAACAGATCGTGGGGACGACCTGCCCCTGAGATAAGTCTCATAAAGCCGGGCCTAATAATCAAAAGATTTTATGGTTATGTTTTTATGTCCTTAAGATGATAAACTCCTAATGATTTGCCCTGATGGTCGCCTATTTCGTATGCTACACGTCCAACTGCCCGTATGATTTTGCCGGGGATATATTTAGAAGCTAATTTAGCAGCAAACTGTTCCGAACTGTTCCAATTTTTAAATTACTTTGCCTAGGTCTAGTGTTATAAGAACAATTTAGTTTATTCGCGGCTTCCACTAATCGTTTCTTAACAGACTCGTGAATTGTATGAATCATATCAGGCCTATCGTCCAAATAGAGATTATTGCCAGTCAAATTATACAAATTTCGAAGAACTTTATAAGTTGAACCATGAAGAATGGCATGTTGTCCGAACATTACGTACTGTGGTGAAAATCCTATGGTATCATGAACACAGTTACGAAGGGCTTGAGTAATTGCGTTTAGATTTCTGTCCCAAAGTTTATGGTCGTCCTTAATAAAACTTCGAATAGCGCCCAATAACGTTCGGTTTACTCGCTCCGAAGCATTGCTCTGAGGCGAATACTTGGGAGTGAATATGTGCTTAACGCCGTATTTTACGCAAAGGTGCTTTACAACTTCTGACTCAAATTGACGCCCATTGTCCGTGACTATTACCTCCGGAACCCCGAACATTAGGAATATCTGTGACTCCAAAAACCTAACCACACCCTCGGAGGTGGCGTGTCGAACGGGTTGTGTTAACACAAATTTAGAAAAGTGATCGACTGCTATGATAATACACGTATTTCCATCCCGAGTACGTGGGTAAGGACCCAGGAAGTCTAAATAAACCCTCTGCCATGGCCGGATTGTTATTGAAAAAGAATTAAGAAGTGGTCTACTATTGGAGTTCATCGCTTTGCTGCGCTTACATATATCACATTGATTAATGAAATCTCTTACATTAACTTTAAGTGCAGGCCAATAATAATATCTTTGAAGGGTCTGTTGTTTTCTTTATCCCTAAATAAGCGGACGAAGGAGCACAATGTGCTGATTCAACTAAAGAAGCTTGCAAAGGTTCAGGAACTATAAGTTTCCACGAGGTAACGTCGCCCAATGCAGTCTCATCCATTTGCGGTTTGAGATTCAGATAGGCTTTACCGTTGAGTAGACAAATATTGGATTTTCTAGAACAGTTTTCAATGGATTTGATTAATTCCTGGTACTCTGGGGTACAAAAAGCCGATGAATCCAAATTAATATTTATAGGAGTGACTGCCATGTCCAATGCATCCATATTAACGCGTGATAGAGCGTCGGGTACGGCATTAAGAGAGCCTTTCCTGTACACTATGCCGAAGTCGTACCCTTGTAACTTTAAACTCCATCTGGCAAGCCGACCGGTGACATCCTTGGAGGACATCAACTACGTTAAGCTTGCATGATCAGTAATCACAGTGAAGGGTAGACCATCGACATATGCAAGAAACTTCTTAATTGCTAGCACCGCAGCTAAGCATTCGAGCTCCGTCACGCTGTAATTTCTTTGAGCAGAGTTTAATTTTTGCAACATAAAGGCTAATGGTCGGTCTTCCCCTTTTTCATCCTTCTGAAAAAGCACAGCTCCTATCCCAGTAGAACTGGCATCACACTGTATGAAAAATCTTTTCGAGTAGTCAGGCGTGGCGAGTACAGGTGAAGATACCAATGCTGCTTTTAATGACTCGAATGATTTGTTAGCTTCTTCAGTCCACTGGAATCGCTTGCCCTTTTTCAGAAGGTTTGAAAGGGGAGCCGATATGGTTGAAAATCCGTTGACAAAACGGCGGTACCATCCCGCAACGCCCAGAAACCGTCTCACTTGTTTTACAGTTTTGGGTGTCGGAAACTCTGCAATAGCCTTAACCTTATCTAGATTGGGACTCAGTCCTCCATTACCAACCACATAACCGAGATATTCAATTTCTTTAAGGACGAACCTGCTCTTCTCTACATTAATGGTTAACCCAGCTTTCACTAATCTCTCCGAAACATCAGTCAACAAAGAAAAATGTTCTTCAAGTGTGGCTGTGGTGATGAGCAGGTCGTCTAAATAAACGAATACTCGGTCATGCAGATGATATGGAATCATTCTATGCATCAATCTGCATAAGGTTTGAGGCGCATTGCAGAGCCCAAACGGCATTACCTTAAAATGATAAAGCGGGCGCCCCGGAATGGTAAACGCCGTTTTCTCGCGTGACTCTGGATCCAAAGGAATCTGCAAGAAGGCGTCCTTTAAATCCAGAGTCGTTATATACCTGGTTTGGTCTAGCCTACTAATCAGGCCGTCGATCAATGGAAGCGGATAGGCATCCTTTTTAGTGACTTCATTTAATTTCCGGGCATCGAGACATAATCGGATCTTGCCGTTTGCTTTGGATACCATTGCCATGGGAGAACACCAGGAACTATGGCTTTCTTCTATCACATCTAATGCGAGCATCCGATCTAGTTCTGAGAACATTTGGCGTTGTCTTTCAGGTGAGATAGCATAATATCTCTGTTTGATCGGGGCTACGTCGCTGATTTCAATTCTGTGGCTTATTAAATTAGTTCTGCCGAGTCCAAGCTTTTCAAAACTGGGAAAGGTGTCAATTATTTGCTGTAGCTTTGTTCGTTGGTCGACGGTCAACTGGTGTTCCTTCGGATCAGAAGGTGTCGTACACGGCTCGTTTGCAGACAATTCCGAAAACATCACGGGCTTCAATCCAAAACTGACCCAGAAATCACAACCTAGATATAAGCTTTGTTGCAATGAGGGAACAACTAAAATTTTTAACATAGCCGACTTCCCTAGGTAATTTGGTTTTACTTTAACAAATCCAAGCACTTCCTGACAGGATCCGTCAGCAGTTTGCACAGTTGTAGATAAGGGGTGTAGCACCAATTGATGTTTTCGTATGAACTTTAAAGCCTCTTTTCCTAAGGCGCTTACGCTGGTCCCACTATCGAGAAGGCCGGTAATATTCTCTCCTTCGATATTAACGTTGGCATAGGGACATTGATCTAGCAGGTTTTCATTTTTGTTGCCTATTGTAGTCTCAGCAATTAATGCAAGAAATTTTCGTTTCTCTCGAAAATAGTTTACTGACCGTAGCTTCCAAGGCGAAATGGGGCGGTTATTAGGCTTAGAATAGTAGGTGTTTAATTTAGAAGACATAATTGTAGCATTTACTGTCGAACTTCCCGATCCGGATGGCCAGGAGTTTCGTTCAATTTCTGTCTGGGTGGAAGAACTGCTCGGGATTGGAAATGTTGAGACCCAGTGGCTCTCATCTCCACTTGCCGGTTTTCCGACCCACGACTGCAACGAAGACTATGAGGGAATTTAACTTCAGGCTCACCACACCCGTAACAAAATGTTTTCGTAGGTAAGTCGCACTGTGTATAATAATGCCCCGGATGACCACAGTTCCAACAACACGGTATTTTGGAGCTAGCATTCGACACCTTGCACCGGGTATAGAAATGCGCTGTATGATCGCGATTCCCAACACGCGGTGTATTAGAGTGAGCTTGAACGTTGTCAGTTTGCCTAGGACCCGAATTTTGATTTATTGGTGGAGCATTTATGGCATTTATATTCTGAAAGTTGTCGTTTGGAGAGCCCATAGGGACAGATACAGTGGGGTAATAATGATGATTTAATTCATGTATTTGAGAATTTCTATAATTCATATTATACTCAGGGATGTAGTTCATATGTTTCCATGCATCGTCAGTCGCTATACAGGTGCTTACAAGTGACGGTACCGAGGAAAATATTTGTCCCGCCAGGTGAGCTTTGAGGCCGGTTCTCATATTTTTTCGTAAGACTTCAATAATTTCGTATTCAGAAAGGGGAACTTTCAATGGGACAGTTAAGTTAAGTATTTCATAATAGAAATCAATGAAAGTTTCTTTTTGGGTTTGTTTTCTATTGTCAATAAGCTGTCGTATATCACAATCAGTTCTTCTGTCTTGAAACCGATGTAAGAATAAAGTTCGTAATTCCATCCAGGAGCATTGGGGGTTTTTCTCCAAACACAACCAATAATGTTCTTTAGCTATGCCGTCGAGTAGAAAACTTATGTCTTTCATTAGTTGTTCATTGCTGATGCTATTGGTTTTGGCCAAGAATTCCACACGGAATATGAATTTTTCAACTGCCATCCCACTAGGTAACCCATTGAAAACTAAATTCCACTTGTGAACCCGTGTGCCAGATTGATTAGTTTGTCGATTCGATGGTTCACTAAAGTGGGGAGTGGACTCTGGAATTTGGTTCGAAGAAGTGGCATTTGAAACAGGCGGAAGGTTGTTAAAATGTAAGGATTCGTTGAAAGTATGATTTGGGATATGTGGAAGAGTAGAAGTGATGGGACCCTGTGGTATTAATGGTAAAGCCGGAGGATGACTTTGGTTAACTGGTAACGCCATGAAAGGCGGCGGATATGCATACATCAAATTTTGAGGAGAGGTTCTTTGCAAATGCTGCATTTGTGAATTCGCGGATGTAAACGCCAAGCGGTCAGCTATTGGAGCTGGCCCAGGTCTCATGACAGCAATGTCCTTCGACGGTTGGATTTGCAAGGGTTCCTTTAGTTGGGCTTGTGTTTCAATGGTGGCTTCACCATGAACGGGTTCTATCACATGGGCACTTTTAGGTGTAGATATGTTATCGTCATTAATTTGGTGTGATTTTTCTAAAATTTCCGAGGACAGAAAATCTATTGTATCGTGCGTATGAACATCCAGATCATTTAATTCGAGTAATGATTGTCCAGTCAAGTTGGGATTGCCAAGTACATTGTCACAAATTTGGCCAAGTCTTTGACTGGCCGTAATTAATACTTCGGGATTTCCTCGGATTTCTTCGGTGATCGAGATCCGACGTAATCTTCCTTTAATATGAAGTAATCGAGAAATTACCGTTTCCAGCTCTTCCTCATCGACCTTAGAAGATTGAAGAATTTTCATTAATTTAACTTGGATCGTTTGAATTTTTAATGCACACAAGGACACTTCACTATTGGGGAATTTCGATGCATGAAAATGAACTTTTGTTGGTATTTTATCAGAGTCCTGAAGTTCGACCTCCAACTGAGCATCGAGACTTTTAAATTGTGCTCCCAACGACCCTGCAATATTTCGAATTTCACACTCTACTCGAAATTCATCAGACTCTAAGTGCTCCGACTTCATAACGTCTTTACTGAATCGTAGAACCATCGTGTAGAATCGAAAAAGAGCCCGTAAGACAAATCAAAAGGACCCAAAAAAAAATTTAAATTCTGTAACTAAATTTGTTACACGTTCACTACGATAAATTAATAAATTAGACAAACTGAGTATGAATCAAGCAACAAATAAATAAAAATTACTAATAAAATTTTCGATTTCGCTATATATAAAAAAAAATCAAGCTTCTGTGAGGGAAAAAAAAATTAATTTATAGATTATAACTAAATCAATTAATAATAATAATAATAATCTATCTTTCGTATTTGTACTAAATCATTAGTAATCAGAAATAGACCTAGCGTAAATATTTATTTATAATTAAATTTGCAAAATTGAAGTAACCTTTTTTCTCTTTTTTTTCCTTTTATAAAAATGTTGTAGAAATATGTGAGATCAGCAAAGCTTACACGATAAGATATTTTAAGAACTGCAATCGTTTATAAATAATGGTACAATATCCTCCATATGCTTATAGCAAAACAAAATTCTCACTGACAAATGACTCAACGAACTGAATACCGGATACATTGGCATAATAGAGAATTAAAAAAAAACCTTTAATTAGTGTATAGAACATAAACTATATTGAACTAACAAAATCTATTTACAGCAACTGACAGTGCTGGAATATTTGCGATATAGCAATGAAAATACATGAAGATTAAGAAAATTGTATTCGAGGCTTTTACCGAATATTGGAATCTACACGTGAAATAGTGGAACGCAAAACGAAGCCTGAATACAACTTGGAATAGTAGAAATGCCTAAAGCTTTTGAGATGCTGGGAAAATTTCCAGTGTTCTACTAAAGTTTGAAGCATCGCAACGAAAAAAACTAAAAAAAAAGAAAAAGGGAAACATAAATTTGCCATACAGACATTGGGCGCCATCTGTTACGGTTTCCCGACCGTGAGTTGGTGACGATGACAGAATTGCATCGCTCTTGATAACATCGGCCGTAACTGAATTTATAAATTATTTCGTCAGAGCCTTCAAGGCGGTCATTTGAGAGCGGCTAGAACTCAGGGTTGGGGTGGGGTTTCTTGAAGGATGACAAAATCTCGCTGGACCGCATAAAAGTAGGAAGAACATTAATAAGGGTTAAATTCAACCATAAGAGGGAAAAGCCTATGGAGAATACTCACCTATTATACGGATATACTATGCTATGCTGATCTCACATCCCACAACAAACTTACTACCCTAATGCATATTCCACAAAATCACAGTGAATGAAATAAATGAGACCATAAATAATTGAGTTTTTACAAAATACATTTTCACTTTTATATTTCAAAAATAATAAAGAATGTAAACTAAAAAAAAATAAATTTTGAAAGAATATTTCTATACCCTATCTAATCTACCACTTAACTAAAACCCCAGAAAATATAATTTAATTCTAACTAAATTGTTTATCATAATATTTAATTAATGAATCTTTCATGAAAATTATATTTATAAAAAAAAATTACAAAATTTTACTTGTATTGATCCATTATATTTGTTGATCCGCCATGTTATCCATTTTAATGAAAAAGTTGCAACTAATTTTCGCAGTATCCATAATAATAATGAGCAATGTTATCCATCCAAATGCATTAATAACAGATGTATCCGTTAACAATATCTGTTTATTTGATGTTGATATGAGTGAGAAAAAGCACTAACAACTTGATCACATTTTATTTTTATGCGTTCGACGGAATTGGTGTAAATTATTTGCAAACACCGCTTGTGCTTTATCGTTTTGTAATTTCTTTATGCACATTCAAACGCAGGTTAATTCGTATTTTGGTGCATTTATTTGTACAGAACTATATTTTCACCAATTTTTTTATTTTATAACTTATTTATGAATTAATTTAGTTTGTTTGAAATTATATACATATTTATTTTAGTTTAGTTATTAGTTATTTTGCATAGTCTCTGTTATTTTAGTTCATTATTTACACATTATTCGTTTTGTAGCAGATTACATATATGAATACTTATGGTGACTTTTGAAAATTATTTCGTCCATATTGATTGTTCAATATTTAGTATTTATAAATATGAATTATTTATTTATGTATTAATTATTATTTATTTATTTGTGTATTAATTTACCGAACTATTTAATTTATTAATTTGTTTATTTATTAATTTAATATTTATTATATTGTCTTTATTTGGTGATTACACTAAGCACAAAAACCGTAATGTCCACACTATGATAGAACTGTTTTGGTTTATTTTTTTATTTTTGAGTTTTTTTTTTTTAAACACGTGAGGTTTTTATCAACCTTATTGACACAAATTACTATGTCTTAATTATTAATTATAAAATAAAACTACATCACTAATTTGGGTTAACAAGTCAAAGTCAAACTCAATTATTTATTTTATAAACTTTTTACTTAACTTGACACAAAAAAAGTAACCTCACTTGCAAAAATAATCTTATTTAAACAAAAAATCAGCTTTACTGACGAACTCCCGATTCTTCTCGTTTTTTCCTCTTATATAGCCGTCGTCGAAACCCCCTCCATCAACCAAAACAAGTTGTTGCTCAATTTAAGTCTAGTGTTGTCCATGCAAGGGAAATTACAAACTGTAACGTTTAACGCACCAGACGTAGCGCCACGCGTTATACCAATGCGTTATGCACCACAGCTGGAAAGTTAAACGTAACAACATTTTGAAAAAGTCACTCCATACGAATCGCGATTTAGAACTCACAAATATTGTCACAAAATTGCAGCAGAATTTTTAGTACAATTTCACAAAAAATTGTCATTTGTCATGTGATCAGAATATAGGGCCAGGTGCTGAATTCACAAAATTGATGTAATAATAATTGAATATTAAATTTTTAAAAGGAAAAAATAGTAAGATCTAGTCCAAAGGCGTTAAATTTATTTTGATCTAAAAGCGAATAAAAACTTTCCAGGAAATAGTAGATATATACAAAAATTCATTTTTGTTTATGTTTAGGTTTATAAGTTTGTTTAGATTGTCCCAAACCAGCAGTGAAATGTTTGCGGGATGGACTGTATCAGTTTCTTACAAAAAGTGCAAGATCGACATATATTACTAGTATGTTAAAAATAAAAGATTGGTCCATGTATTTTGATTTGCATTCCTAAAGATCGAATGGAAAAGGGGTAATAATTGGTATAGGTAAAAATGATACGTTGATGTTTTGCTGAAACGATCGTTTATATAGAATTTGGTAAATCAATATTTAGCGAAAAGGTACATAGACTTTACTTGTATATAAAGGTTGTAAGTACAAGTAAGTACATAGACCATCTATGTATATGTAGTCCAATTTTAACTTTATATACATAAATATTCCTATGTACTTGCACAACGTTCGGTAGACTAAAAAATTATTAAAATATATAATTTATTCTCATTCTGTGAGGCCACCGCGAGTGTAATTAAAATTAGTTGACAAGAGTGCCAAATAAATTCAGTAAAAAGTTGTTGGGCGTATAATTGTGTAGTATTGCGGTGCAGACAATTCGTTTAGCACCTAACTTTAGTTTATATATCGTTTGATATTGGTGAGTAGTAATTCGTTAGTGAAACCGTGTTTAAAATTAACTTAAGTTTTTTCCAATAATTCTTGCTGTAGTTTCTTAAGAAAACTCCGTCTAACGGGGAGAGCAATATCTTGTTCAAGCATTCAATGCTCACGCAATTGATGCTCGTCATAGCGGGAAAGAAACCGATAAACAACAATATATACAGCATATAGTGGTATAGTGACTAAAACTACATTACACATAATAAACAATAAAATTCAAATACATAACAATATAATTAGATTTAATTAATTAATAATGAATGCTACTATACATCACAAATAATCTTCAACTGATGATAGCAGATGAGATTTTATCATTCGTTTAAACATAAAAATATGTACAGCGTTCTTAATATTTTCAGGTAATTTAATGTAAATATATGGCCCAATAAATAATGTTAATGATTTTCTGCCAACTTCCGTTTTAATTTGGCGGCATTGCAACTGACAAGAACCTCTGGTTGAATAGCCATGACTTAGAAATTCGAATTGTACAGGCGAAAGAAATGATGAAATATGCAGACACTTAAACATGTAGAGCGACACATACATTTCATAAATTGCTTTAATTGGAAGAATGCCTATAGCAACAGTTCGATAGAGCTCCACAGTAGGAAACAGGTGAGGCAGTTTATACATTGCTCTCCAGCACCTATTTTGTAAAATCTGCAATTTATTCAGTTTTTCTTTAACGGCTGAGCCAAAGGTAGAAGAGGCGTATGAGAATCAGGAATGTATAAATGAGAAATAAATTTTTATTAACACATGTACTGGAACAAAATCAGCCAATTTTCTAATCAAGCAAATAAAAGGGCAAACTATAATACAAATAGAATTAATATGGTCATCCCACGTCATATGCTTGTTACACCAAGGTACTTGAATTTGTAGCGGGTAGTTTCTTGCACTATAAGAAACTCCGCACAATTACTTTCAACGGACAATCCTCCGTTCATTTAATTCTTAGTAAACGGACAATTCTTCATGCACAGAATTATCTAAAATAATATACAACAATCTTGTATATAAAAATCATAAACAACCGTACATAAACAATCGTACAACAACACTTGTACATAACAAAATTTGTGTAAGCAAAGTATGATTGAAAAATTATATTTTGGTTACACAACAATTTCACCTCTACAATCAAATCATTGAGAGGTGTACGACACCGTATTGATTTTGCAAACCAAAGTCATGTAAAACGCACATATACACCACCATGCCATCACACAAGAGAGGGCATGGCAAATGTTTATGTTTATCAAAACATAATTTGTATAGGATGCACCGAAAATACTTTGGTGCATGTAAACTGGGAGAAGAAAAACCAGTTTTGGTATTTATTTGTTGTATTTCGGTGTAATCAAAAATATAATACGGTCTATTCGATTTTGGATTTTGCCGGAGAAACACAGAGCAGCCCACAACATCATCACCAAATAATTTAATTAATTAAATAAAAATAAAGTAAAATTTAAAACTAAAATTAAAAAAGTGAGTGTTGTTTATTTATCGTATATATCCAAGTGCTCCGCTTTACTTTTCGTTGCCGCATCATACATATACTCCTACAAATTTGTCTACTCGCTCTATGGTGCAATTTGCTACTTGAAGTGGTGGTAAATCAATGTGTCGCAGGCGTGGGTAGTGAAAAATTTTAAATTTCGTTTTGTTAAAATTTACTGATATTTTGTTCAGCTGCAGAAAATCTAAAAGTAAAATAATATCATCCCTCATTTGTGACAATCCCTGGATTCATAGAAGAGGGCCGTATCGTCAGCGAACATTCTAATATCACCCGTGAGCGGTAAATTTGCCATATCATTTACGTAGATCAAGAATAACAAAGGGCCAAGGACACTCCCTTGAGGAACACCACATTTCATGCCTAAAGTAGAGCTTTTTATGCCATTTAAAATCACAAACTGCTTTCGATTACTAAGGTAGCTTTCTAAAAGTTTGTGTGATAGGTCACAGAAGCCATACATTTATAATTTCTGAAGAATTTTTTTTTGACGTATCAGTCATTTTTTAGTAATGTGATTTGGCGTGTATGTATATAGTACAAACATATTTCAAAACAAAATATTGCAGCGCACAGATGCACAGATGTATTATTTTATTTTCATAACGTCAAAATAAATGCGCATAGTGTTCTCTACGATTTAAATTAGTTGTTTCTCTTTTTCGCCTTAATAGTTTTACAGCAAATTGCAGCACTTGAAAACTAGTCAGTATCATAACACCATTAGCAAGTTTTAAGACTCTATAAAAAGTAATAACTTATCGAACTTAGCTAGATCGTTCATACCCCAAATATTGATTTGAAGTATATTTAAATTAACACAATTTGAACGTGATACGTCAATATTTGCCGAATAACCATTAACACTTTTAAGGTAAAGGTTATGGCACTTAGATTTTAATGTTAAAGCTCATAATCACAATAATAAACATTTAAACTTGGAACCATAGGACAAGCAAAAGTAGGAGATATAAACAAGAAAGTAATGATCAAAAAATTTAAAACCTTCTTCAGAAGATTAATACTAATAAAACCATAACACAAATAATTATTAATAGGCGAAAAATGCATCTTAAAACCATAATGTAATAATATAATGATAACTCTCTCTCTCTCTCTCTCTCTCTGGCACTATATCCCATCAAGGGATTTGGCCGCCTCAAATGAGGTTTCATAATCATATTTTCATTTCGGATAATGAGTGATTAATTCATTGATCCTAAACCAGCCGTGAAAATTTTTCTTTGTCACCACCGGGAATCGAACCCGGAACCTCCGGTTGCTGGAGCAAGCATGCTGACCACTTTGCCACCGGGGCGGCATTTAACTTGTAAAATTAATTTATCTTATTTAAATTTTTTGTTCTTAATTAATATAAATCTTATGTTTCTCTTTAAATAAATTTGAATCATTAAATTATGATGAAATAATTTTTTCAATTTGTTGATGATGAGGGTGTGAAGGAATTCATAGGTGGGAAAAAATTGTGTTTCAGTTTTGAAAAACAAAAATTAAGATTTGCTAATGTAACTATAAAACACGTAAAGAATTGTGCGATCTCTTGTTTTCGGTGGCATTGAATCCCCCCATTATCCACGTAGAGCTACCGGATGTGAAAACGTGTTTGTCACCGAGAGGTCCGTTACATAGTAGAAAACGCAGACATAGTGTAAACACGAGGTTAGTAAGTTTTCTAGTACCTAATTATATTTAATGTTATCTGTGTACTATAATATGTATCTGTAAAATAAAGGCTTGCGATCATACAATGCGGATATTATCTGTTGACCCAAAGTACGGAGGAATATGTCATGATTCACTAGTATGGGCTTTGAGTGGCTACCGTAGATATTTACAGGAACAACACAGCAACGAGAACCGCAACTATTGTTTGCTAGGTAATATATCGAATATTTTATTTATTAACTAATGATTTATTATAATCATCAAAAATGTTATTTTGTATTATGTATGAATAACGGAAGTAGAGAGGTCGCCAGAAAAGGCAGATTTAGGTGTATTTTAGGAGCCCGTGAACTGCACTACAATCCTCGTAAAGAGTGCTTTAAACCTGCGCCGACCAAATTAGCCCGCCTCAGAGAAAACCTATACTATAATTTGTTACATATTTATTACAACTCCCGATTTTATCACAGTTACCATTTTCCAGGAACGAGTCGTCGGTTTAGCTTATAATTAAACCTGCACCGCAAAAAATTGTGACTTTTGATGTAGCTGTGATATCTGGATGGTTCTTGGACCAGAATTTATTTCAAATTAATTGATTAATTAGTTCAAGGTCAACCCCATAACTTGACTATGGATAAATTCCACCCCAAAAGATTATTTATAACAAAAACGTCGGTTCTACCACCTTTAATAATTTATTACACCAGACCGCCACCAAAAATGTCCCTCCTTTGATTTTGTGGAGGGCAGGTCAACTTTATCTATGTTTGTAATAAATTATTTTTGTTTCAAGTTAAACGGAATTGGCTTCAAGCTGTATAAGTTTAAAATTTTTAATTTAGAACTTGTATTTTTATTTTAATTAATTAAAATAAGTTACAATGGTAGGTTTGAACGTATTATATTTATTTCATTTATTACTTGTATAAAATGTTTTAATTTTTGTAATATTTTACAGTGGTACTTTTTAAACCCATATCCAACGTACAGAAAAAAATGACTTTCGCAAAAGTAAACAGTTGCCTTTCTTCCGTAATGTTTATTTTCCGGATGTGGTATTAACTATTATCTACTATTATCTACTTACTATTACACGCACCTCTATGGTAAAATTCCACTACTGAATGCACATATGTATAAATATTTTGTTTTCGTTTTTAGTATAAACCAAATAACAAATGAAAGTGACGTGTATAAATTAAAAAAAATACGTTTTTGAAAAAAATTAAAGGATGAGTGGCGACGAGGAATTAAGAGGTCATCCACTTCTTATTCAAGAAGTGACGTTTATAAGTATTATTTTGTACTACAAGAATCGCATTTTGAACAATCAAAAAATTATTAGAAGAAATGTTCCTGTGCGGCAAAAGATATATCATTAGCCATAATAAAAAGATACCAAAAATGTATAAAGACACATTTATACGGCATGGTGTGTAAAAAAATACACACAAAATTCGGGATAGTCTTTTGGGTATAGAAGAAAAAAAGGCGAAATTGAACACACAACACAAATCATAAGTTTTACTCAGGAAGACTCGACGATCACTTACGATGCAAATAAATCTGATGAATCAAGTTTACCACTACTCTCGAAATTCTCAAATCAAAAACTGATTTCGAAAACATGATTCAAAAAAATATTACGCCAGAATTACGTACAATGGTCGAATAAAGCACCACATATTCACGCCAGGTGAATATCAAAAATTCTTCAGAAATAAATTTATGGAAATGACATCATTATCTTGTGCGTTTATGGTTGACCTAGGCTTCGGTCAATATGAACTTTGAATTAAAATATACAGGTAAAACAGATAAAATATACATGCAATATAATATTATATATTTAAATAAAAAATTTAAAATTGTAAATTAAATCGGGCTTTATAAATTTCACCATTAAGTTGAAATTAAGCTTCTGATATTTTTTGATAGGCATCGCCAATTTACATGCATTACATACTAATTTTAATTTTGTTTTAGTGACGTTTTATATGTGCACCTTTATAATTAATTACATATACTAAACTTAATAAAATTTAAATCATTTTTGTAACATCTTTCATCTCCATCTACGAATAGTGAAAGCATTCGCTATTATTACTTCACAGATGGCATTGTGTTAAGGTTATACTTTTATAAATCTGAAATAATGTTTTACATTTAAATTAAATATTTAAATCCAATTAAGCAAAAATAAATGATCATTAGTATTATTTTTAAATTATAGTTTACAAATAATTTTAACCACGTTTTTTAAATAGACACCGATTATAACACGATTATTTTCTTGCACTTATAAATATTTCAAAATTTGCTTTTAAGGTCAAAGTAAATGTGGAAGCTTTATAAAATGTTATATATCCCCATTTTTAAGAACAGGCGATTTTGTGGTTAACTGCTACCTAGAGCTCTATAATTTTGAAAGTTGCAAATACTACCTTCGACGGAATGAACGAAAAACTGTTGGGAAAGCGTTTCTGGAGAACAAAAGTGTCTTAAGGAAAAGAGCTGAAACAGCTAAAGAGCGAGCATACATGGCATAGTAAAGGTAGTATTTGCCTTTGCTATATTCAACGACAGTACTACATCAAGCAAAGTTTGAGGAAAAAGCTAAACAATATCTGCATCAAGATATGTTTCAATCATTGCGTATGATGAAATTTGGTGATTATTCTGACTGCATTGATAGTATCAAAATGCCTCCATTTTATGTTCATTACAGCACAAATGAACAATTAACGGCCTTTCAAAACTTAAAAAAAAACAGAAAACTATTCAAACTAAATTTTACATTTTCTACGTCATTTCAATGCTAATCTTGATAATCATGTATTAATAACTAACATTTGAATTCAACCCGACCCCTTATCTGGTGAAGCTCTAAAATTATAAATCATTAAATGTGGTAAAACCGACCATTAAATTACGAACCCTATATATTCTGAAGCTAATTCCGTCCAACCTAACCTGACACAAAAATAATACAATAAACACTTGAATACGGTTCACATGCCCTCCACGGGCTTGCAAGGCCAATAAAGAAACATTTAAACTAAAATCTGGTGGCGGTCTTGTGTAATAAATTATCAATTGTGGTAAAATCGACCTTCAAATTACATATTGGAAGCCGATTTCGTGTAGTCGAACAGAAAAATCATTTATTACGCGCCTGGATAAGGTTGACCTGCTCTCCACAAGGTCCAAAAAGTATCATTCCACTCGATATCTGGTGGTGGTCTGGTGTAATAAATTATTATAGGTGGTAAAAGCGAACTTTAATTGAAATTTGAAGCCTTTACCGTTTTGATTGTTCAGTGTAACCCGACACAAAAAACAATTACACTACACAAAAATAATTACAATAATTTATTACACACCTGGATAAGTTTGACCTGCCCATCGCAATGTCCAAGGAGTAACGTTAGACTTAATATCTGATGCCTGGTGTAATAAATTATTTAATTTGGTTACATTGACGTTTTTGTTGTAAATAATCGTTTGAGGTGAAACTCACCCTAAGGCAAGTTATAGGGGTGGTCTCGAACTAACTATTTCAATGGTATTAATTTGTAATAAATTCTGGTTCAAGAATCTTATATCATGGCTACATCAAAAGTTGCAATTTTGGTGGTACAGGTTTAATTATAAGCTAACCATTCGTTCCTGGAAAATGGTAACTGTAATAAAATCGGTATTTGTTGTAATAATGTAATAAAGTGTAGTAAATGTGTAACAAATTATGGTATGGGTTTCATTGAGGTAGGTTAATTTGTTCGGTGCAGCTTTAAAGCACTCTCGTAAAGCATCTTTATAACGCCACAAATATTACACTAAATGAAAATGAAATACAGCTACTCGAGAAAGGCCTAAACTTCCACAACTATTTTTATTAACGAAATGTCAAAAAAAGCCAGAAAATATGACAAAAACCCTAACACACGAGATACCAAAATCATGGAGGATATAAGAAAATTTTTTTGGATAATGACGCATTAGCAACCAAAGCTGACAAAGGCAACACTACGGTCATCATGTACATGTACAGAAACGAGTATAACAACAAAATAGACGAATATATTTCCAACAACAGAATATGTAATTTAAACAATGATCCCACCAAAGAATATTCAAAAGAAATCAACAAATGCATCAACAAATCATCCAACATCTTAAGTAAAAATCAAATGTATTACAACAAAATGATAAAACCATCACCACCGATCATAACAGGATTACCCAAATTACATAAAGCAAATACACCAATCAGGCCGCTCATTAACACCCACATACAATATTGCAAAAATCCTCAACAAATGGTTAACACAGAACATAATATTAAAAAATGATTTATCTGTCAAAAATAATTTGGAAATAATCGACAAAATCCAATCCATCTCAATCCCAAGTGGCGCAAAGCTGGCATCTTTCGATGTCACAAATATGTATACGAACATACCGGTTGGAGAAACAATACAAATAATTCATGATTTGCTTCAACAATCATGTAGATTTCAAAGAAGTAAATGAAGCTATCAATTTATTAAACGTAATATGTTAACAAAACTATTTTAAACATAATGAACATACTAACTACTTGATGACATACTAACATACAGGCAATTGAACAACCTACACAAACACATTAATAACATCCATCAAAATATTAAATTCACACTGGAAGAAAATAAATCTATAAACTTCCTTGATCTAACAATAACCAATATTAACCAAGCGCACAATTTTTAAATATACCGGAAGCCAACACAAACGAACCACACAATACATCAGGCATCCAACCATCCTTCACAACACAAAATAGCCGCTTACAGTCATATGTTGAATCGGCTAAATCATATACCGATGAACGAACTGGATTACAATTCCCAGCAAACAAACACTGATAGCAGAATGAAATAGATGGAAACATTTGCACACGTCGAAGCGAGAAAACAAATAAATTTACTTCGGTTTCTTCTATGTACTGCATTTTTTCCCCCACCTAATCTCTTGTTTATCAATTTCATTTCAAAAATTGTTATTTCATTTCTATCAGTCTTCAGATTTCTGCTGAAGGTAATAGCCGTTTGTAAATGTTTTACAGGTGGAAATACATGGATAACATATAAAGTAAGTACACAAAATTAAAAAAATGTGTAGTTGTATCTGAATGACAATACACATTTGGTACATACAACAAAAACCAAACACAATCAATAATATATGACTGTGTTTGGTGTTGATACAACAAAATATGTACATTAAAAAAATATTATTTTCTGGTAAACCAACGGTTAACAACAGTTACATATTATACTCAAATCGAAGTGAAAGAGATAAATTAATTTGTAGGGGAAATAAAGCCGAGTTTTCGGTCGACAACAATACGAATAGCATGGACCCAGCAAACAAACGCTGATAGCAGAATGAAGTAGATAGAAACATTTGCACACGTCGAAGCGAGAAAACAAATAAATTTACTTCGGTTTCTTCTATGATGTACTGCATTTTTACCCCCACCGTCTCTTGTTTATCAATTTCATTTCAAAAATTGTTATTTCATTTCTATATCAGTCTCTAGATTGCGGCTGAAGGTAAAAGATGTGCGTTGATTTGAAACATATTCAATGCAGACGTATGACGATGTTTGTAAATGTTTTTCAGATGGAAATGGAAATGCATGGATAACATATAAAGTAAGTATAAAAATGTGTAGTTGTATCCGAATGACAATAGACATTTGGTACATACAATGCCTTCTAAACTACTGGCCGCTTACACCAAATGATGACGACACGCTAAGTCGACGTTGTTGTTGCTTTCTCTAGTTGCTTTGTTAGTGTAAATATCCTAAAATTATTATTGCGCAGTCTCGGTATAGACTTAAATTGACGTCATGTGCGAAAAATGAGAGTAGTAAAAGGCCAGTAGTATAGAAGGCATTGGTACATACAACCAAAACCAAACACAATCAATAATATATGATTGTGTTTGGTTTTCATACAACAAAATACATTAAAAAAATATTATTTTCTGGTAAACCAACGGTTAACAGTTACATATACTCAAATCGAAATGAAAGAGAGATAAATTAATTTTTAGGGGAAACAAAGCCGAGTTTTCGGTCGACAAAAATACGAATAGCATGGGATTAGGTGCATCAATTTGAAGTAAAAATTGTGCGCTCTAATTATATGCTGTTTATGCGCTCTTTGAGCGCTGATTTGTACTACTGGGGAATTAGGTGCATCAATTTGAAGTAAAAATTGAGCGCTCTAATTATATGATGTTTATGCGCTCTTTGTGCGCTGATTTGTACTACTGGGAAAGAGGAATTGGACGCAATCGTACACATAGCATCACAAAATGGTTTTACAGCTAAATTAATCCAAATAATAAACCGAAACATCAAAAACAAAATACAACAACAACATTTATCCACGTTTTACAGCAATAAAGCCAATAACACAAATAAATACGTCACATTGGAATACAACAAAAATACCTGTTATACCCAAGTATAACAAAACGGTAGTAAAAATTGAGCACAGTATTTTCCTTCGTTTTCATCCAAAATTAACGAAAGTTAAACTTCACATTATAATGATAGTGTTTGTAGCGTATACGTATTATATACATATGCGTATACAAATGGCGTTATTTAGTTTATTGTGAGAACGCTAAGTTTATATTAACTCTTAACGATGCGGATACATTTGTCAACTTTGATATTAATTTAATTGAAGATAGGGAGGCTGTAAAACAATTGGTAATGTAAAGATTCATTTGAGATAATTTGGTACAATCTATTATATTTTGTTTTCCTATTTTATATTTAGAAATCATTATTTATGAAGCAAGGTGGCCACGAACTAAAAAAGTACATTAGGGCAAACTTTACAGAGCTGTTCACCGAAGAGCTTAGCTGCAAATTTAGGTTTAACGGTCAATAAAGAATTATCTTTATTGACCGTTAAACCTAAACTTGCAGCGTGAGGTATGGTTTACGTTACTCCGTGTTAAATTTAATAATTATAATATTATTTTCAACATTTTAGATTGTACTATGGAAAATTTTACGAATTCTATCGAAACCGATTTAATATCCACAAATTACTTTTATTATATAAAACACAAACAAGGAAAATTATTAAAAAAAGCATCTAGTGTAAATATTAGAAATTAAAAAACTGAATAATTTAATCGAAATGTATATATATGTATGTCCAAAGCAATCAATAATGAATTAAAATAATGAATTTAATATGTAAATCATTTTATATTTCAAAAACAAAAATATTTCTTTAAAAACATTTAATTTTACAACCAAAATTTGAAATTGCCGTTTTAACAAACACAAGTACAATTGTTCCCGCCAAATATTTCTCAATACGCATACACATGCAATAAAATGTTTATAATGAGTTTCGTCCAGTTTCGAATTTTCGCGACACGCTTCATACGTTTTATTTTAATACATTGCAACTCAAACTTAGAAAAATACTAGACTAAGTTTAGTACTTAAGAACGAATATCGCCAGAAAAATTGAAAGTAAAAATACTTGGGTATAATGAAACAAATATTTCGCAACTACGACTACACCATAGTCCATAAAACGAGTCATAAACTACAACAAAAACTATGTACACAACGAAAAAGCCATCTTGATTGTGGTGTTTACAAATTACAATGCAATGACTGCCCCAAATTTTACATCGGGCAAACCGGCAGAACATTTGAAAAAAGATTCGAGGAACACATACAAGAATACAAAAATGCAAACACCAAGACGAACTTCAAATCGAATTTCGCTCAACATTTAATTGATGAGAACCATACATACAGTGACATAAAGACCAATTTGCAAATATTATACAAAACCACTAAAGGAAAAATAATGGACCTACTAGAAGAGCTCGAAATTTACAAACACCGCCACGATCCATATCTACTTAACGACTAAACGTAACACAAGAACGAATAAAATATACGAGATGGTATTGAAGTGACTATAACAACAAACTGGACGAATATATTGTTTATATATAAAGTATGTATATAAAATATGAATATCAAATTTATAATTAGTTGAAATCTGGAACTGAAGAAGGAGATACATTCGAAACCGGTATTCCATAAATAATAAATAAAAATTGTCACTATAATGAAATATCTATATTTCAAAATAATAATTAGTTTTTGTTAAATTATGTTTTATATTTTAATAAATTAAAAATTTTTTTTGTGATATAATAAGATTTTATTAAAACTAGTGTGTTTTAATACAAGTTAATAAAAAGTGACCAATCACAGCAAATAAAAATAAAAATGGGTTCATGCCATCTTTATAATATCTTTACGTATCCAAATTTTTACGTAAACGTATAATGCACCCTTCATAATATATGTTGTCACTATAAAGTTCCATTTGAAGTAGACTCAGACAGTATTAGAGAACAAGAGATAGAATTTAATTTTTCAACTGAAACCGAAAATCCTGCTGCTTCTGAAATTAGATACAACATAGTAAATTCAATAGTATAATTTTATTAATCATGGCTTAAAATTTTATTTCATATTAAATTAATGGTAATAAATGTTTCTTACATTTATTTAAATTTGTTATCACAAAAAAAATATCATTTAGTTTTTACCTTATTTACATAATATCATACATTGCTTCACTTTATAGTGCGGGCAGGTGTATAGTCAGGTATATAACTATCCCATTAAATTTATTTCCTGAAGCTCCAACATTTTTTCTTAATTGCTAACTCTTTCAATTTACTCTTCTGTGCTTCTAAACGCCGGTTTTCATTCGAAATATACTCTTTTTCGTATAGCGCGAGTTCTCTTTCTTTAAATTGAAGTTACTTTTCCCGTAAAGAAAATGATTTCTCCTTCAATCAGTCCAAACGATGCATGATTTATTTGTATTTTTCATTGAATTAAGATGCTCTAAAATTGAATTGTGGAACTCTTTCTAAATATTAATTTCCTGTTCTAAAATTTGGTTTTTACTATTTTTATTTCTGTTTCTAAGGGTTTTCTGGGTGATTGTGGTTTATTTTCGTCGATAATATATTCTAACATTGGTTCGATTGAAGAAGGACCGTTATGTAGTTTGGTGTTTTGTAGTTTGGTATACGGGACCGATCCTAGAGATTTCCACGCGGTTTAATTATACACAATAAATAGCCTAACTAGTAAAGTAATAAAGTTTCGGGGGTTTTGGCAGATCTCTTTGCTTGATTTATGATTCTTATGTAAAATAGTCCTAAGGGGTTAACTTTTTCGTTTGTGGTGGTTTCTATCGGTATTGGAAATAGATCATCTTACTGAATTCTTGCATCTCCCATATTCCACTAATTCTTTTTATGTATGCTTTGTAAGGTGGTTTAATAAAGGGCAAATGTCGCAGTTTTTTTAGAATCAGTGTCAATATCAATGAATATTTTTCAGTGCTTTTAAATAAATATCAAAAATATTTGTAAATTGCAAATAAAATGTAAGCCTTGTAAATGGAGGGTGGTCATTTATGTATTGAATTAACACTGTGACGGGCATTGGAATTATTTTTTCTTGAATGTAACACATATTCCAGTTAGCCAATAACGTTACATTACTATCACTTATAACAAGTTCTTTCGAATTTTTGAATATTTCCAATAAAAATATACCTCTTTTTTAAAAAATAATCTATGGGTTTCTCCCCAACTCCGAAATAAATTTGAAAAAGGGATTATTTGAGGATGAAAACATTATTTTAAAACTATTATAATCTAAGTATAAAGTTAAAAATATTTGAGCCGTGGAGTCGAACGCACAATCATTCTAAACGTGTACGGCTTTTTGATTGTCGTCATTATAGGTATACCCATTTTCCAAAATAAAACTAGTTCTTCCGGTATTGTTTGGAGTTGTTTAGATTTAAGAATGACTTTTGGAGAACCTTGTTACCGATTTGCGTGTTTCAAGCTTTCCAAGATGCTTCGGAGTATTGGAAATTTTTATTTTTTTTATGCCATCGGTTTAAATTCGTCGTTGAGATTTCAATATCTTTATATAATTTTTAGTTTTTCTTATCTAATACAGATATTAATTTGTCTATTCTAAGCGTTTTATTTTCCGTATTATGATTTTTCACCACTTATTCTTAAGTGGGAAGAAAACCAAGTTCTCCAGAGTAGTAAATCGGAAAAATATTGTTTTATTGTAAAAGTAACAAATCCCTACAATAAAATGTATTATTTGGAGCATTTTTATCATTGTTGTCACTTAATCTGCTTCTGATTCTCTGAAATATAAAATGGACTTTCATCTTTTTGTTTGTATGTATAAATTATTTTTAATTTGTCTTTGAACAAAGAAATTGGCAATACAGCTCAAAAATTAAGTCCACTTCTAGAGTATTGCTATTTATCATTACACAAAACAAATCCGATATCAACTTCTTTAATTCGCTAAAAACATTTTATAATTTTACAATAATTTGAGGAAATTATTTTTAAAAAATGTGAACAAATAAATATCCAAACCTTTATATTGTTTGCTGCCTGTAATACTAATGTATCGTAGATCTTTTTGATATATGCGCCTACAGAAAAAGAGTCGAAGGCTAAAATAATTGATTTTATTAAAGCCCATGACCAATCTGTTACGAAAAATTTCGGAAATAAGTTTTATCACCAATTTTTTCTGATATTATATTAAATTCTGATAAAAAGTTAATTCCGCTATTTATGTTCAACACGCAGGCGTAATATAGAATGTGGCTGTAATTGTGATAATCGTGACTTAATGGTTGTTTAGCAACTTTTCCCGTATCATCAAGAGAGTAGGATGTCGAGTCTTTCTAGAATAAATG
Source organism: Nephrotoma flavescens (assembly GCA_932526605.1). NCBI lineage: Eukaryota > Metazoa > Arthropoda > Insecta > Diptera > Tipulidae > Nephrotoma > Nephrotoma flavescens. The sequence goes on from OW052222.1 coordinate 83,205,273, forward strand.
TTATGGACATCACAACCTCGAACCAAATCATTTTCTTTCAGTAATTCTAACTTTGCTTTTCGAATTGCACCTTTGAAAATTAAACCCTGAGTATTTTCCCTTCAATGTAAAGATCCACTGCATCGATTAAATCAATGACATGACTTAGGCTGTTTTCCAAACGGATACTTATTCCAGACTTATTGACTTATTTGACGTCATCTTGAATAAGTAAGTAAACCCATTCCAATCGAGTTGGCATACTTATTTTGACATCAACATGAAAACATTGATTGTTTTCATCGCAAAATTCTTCGATGCATAATATTCTCGTTTACATTAATTTATATTAATAAATTAACAATTATTGTATACATATTTATGCAATTAAAAGGATTGGCGACACTTTAAAAATGAAAAATTTAGAAATAATGTTTAAATCTTTACAAAAATGTTTATATGATTTTTAGGTATACGATTCGGCTGGATTTTTATATTTCAATTTTCGTGTAGACAGACAATCAAAGAAGTTCGAATGGGCCCCAGTTAAAAGGAAAATATGTATATAATTTATGTAAAAGTATATTTTATGTCTGTCTAATCAATATGTATTAATTGTTTCATAAAGCTAGAATGTATTAATACGCCGTGTGATCTTGCTAGTTCTGTAGCTGACCTCAATTCATTTGTGTAAGACATGCATACATTATGTAATTAGGATGCGACATATATCTTTATGATAATCATTATTTTTTATCTTAATTTTGATTTTAATCTACAAAGATCCATTCGTTATCTAGAAATAGTTATTATCCAAATTCTTAAAGTCATAAATTGATATAAATAACAACAAAAAATTGACAACCAATTTAGATTTTTCGGTTAGAAAGGGACAGAAAATAAGTCACCTCGCTAGCTTACTTATTTGAATATGTTAGGTTCCACAAATAAGTATTCGTTTGGAAAACAGCCTTAGATTTTAACTTTTTCTTTAATTGACATAATCAGCTTCATGATCAATACAAATTTCCCCATTCTTATTCTTAAATTTAAATCTTTTTATCAGCAATTTTTTACAAAATCCGTAGCACACAACTTAATCTTGAAATTTGCCACTCAAATGAACAGTGCTAACTGATATAGCAAAATAAATTTTTATCTTAACTAATGTGTTCGTTATTAAAATCCGATTTTCCTCCCTTTCCTGATGTAAGATTTTACATTTAATTTTTACGACACATTGCAATTGTCACAATAGTGATTTATTTCGGATTTTCAACTCTCACGTTTTTCCATCAGCGGTAAACAATTATTTGAGACAATCTGTGATATGATATTATCATCATTAGGAATACTAATTAAAGTTTGTTCTTGCTTGTACGTTTTGCAAAAGCATTTCTTCCGGTTCTTAAATGGCCAAATTTACGAAATTTTCGTTGTTAGGTATTTGAGTTACTTACAGCTGAAGTTTGAAATTAATTGTGACTATTCAACTTTGTACTTTGAAAAATGCCATTCGTTTTTCAGATGTAATAAATCTTTTCGATAAAATTAATTTATTTTATTATGGACCAGAGACGGTTAATTCACTACATAATTATTCCAGAAAAAAAAATTTACTGCGAGCAAATTTTGCTTCAGTAAAATTATTTGATGCTAGTAATCATAAACACATTTTATTTATTTTATTTTAACTTTGTATTGCATTAATTTTATAAAGCAAAATACAATATTGCTGTTGAGTATTACAACCATGAGTCGAGATTCTTCGCTTTAATCAGCTTCTAATCATAATAAATCATTGAACAAGCCAATTTTATTCCAATAAAATTATCACGTAACTGTCAAAATATATTACATATACCTAAAGACTGTGATAATTTGGGTGCGTTGGGTTTTTCTCATAATATTAGTACTAAAAAATATTTATCACACAATTGGACACAGTCTAAGGGCCCGTCCGAAATTTGTGATAATTTTTAGCACTGTAGTAATTATGACAGAGTTCCATACAACCAAACTATTACAGCAACCTCTTGTTATATTTTTGACATTTCTGTAATCTTCGTGAGCATTTTCAATACATATCACTGTGCCCACGAAAATTATTACAGAAATGTCAAAATTATAACAAGAAGTTAGGTTCACACTGTTAAATCAAAACCTAATTAGAAAACATGGCCATTCCAATTGGAAATTTAGTTCTAAAAGATAATCTAATTGTAGTTTTGTACATGTTAAACTTAAATTTTCTTTGTACGATTTAAAAAATTAAATTAAAGTTATATTTGGAGGAACGAACAAATTGTACATATTTATAAAGAACATTTCTTTTTAAATAAAGTATAACAAGATTCATTTAAGATTTATTATATTTTAGTTAATTCAAATATGTATTTGTCATACTTAACTGATACAATATTTAACATACTTTAAAATTATCGATAGATTGACGCCAAATTATAAATTTATTTCGGCTTGTAATATAATAAATAATTTTTATCATGATAATTGTCAATTGCCATTTAAATAGCCGTTTACCATTTTCGTCCAAACTCAAATTAAAAATACAAAAATTCGTGACAAATTTGCTGATCTGGTTAGGAAGTGGCAATGAAGCTGGCTGGACGAGGAATTTCGCCACCTAATAGAAGTGCTCTCGCAACCTGAGTCCAAATCTCTGGGAAGGGGTGTTATTGGCCGTTTACCATTTTCGTCCAAACTCAAATTAAAAATACAAAAATTCGTTACAAATTTCCTGATCTGGTTAGGAAGTTGCAATGAAGCTGGCTGGACAAGCAATTTTGCCACCTATTAGAAGTGCTCTCGCAACCTGAGTCCAAATCTCTGGGAAGGGGTGTTATTGGCCGTTTACCATTTTCGTCCAAACTCAAATTAAAAATACAAAAATTCGTTACAGATTTGCTGATCTGGTTAGGAAGTGGCAATGAGGCTGGCTATACGAACAATTTAGCCATCTAATAGAAGTGCTCTCGCAACCTGAGTCCAAATCTCTGGGAAGGGGTGTTAATGGCCATTTACCATTTTCGTCCAAATTCAAAATACAAAAATTCGTTACAAATTTTCTGATCTGGTTAGGAAGTGGCAATGAAACTGGCTGGACGAGAAATTTAGCCACCTAATAGAAGTGCTCTCGCAAACTGAGTCCAAATCTCTGGGAAGGGATGTTAATGGCCGTTTACCATTTTCGTCCAAACTCAAATTAAAAATACAAAAATTCGTTACAAATTTCCTGATCTGGTTAGGAAGTTGCAATGAAGCTGGCTGGACGAGCAATTTAGCCACCTAATAGAAGTGCTCTCGTAACCTGAGTTCAAGTCTCTGGGAAGGGGTGTTAATGGCCGTTTACCAATTCCGTCCAAACTCAGAATAAAAATACAAAAATTCGTTACAAATTTGCTGATCTGGTTAGGAAGTGGCAATGAGGCTGGCTGGACGAACAATTTAGCCACCTAATAGAAGTGCTCTCGCAACCTGAGTCCAAATCTCTGGGAAGGGGTGTTATTGGCCGTTTACCATTTTCGTTCAAATTTAAATTAAAAATACAAAAATTCGATACAAATTTGCTGATCTAGTTAGGAAGTGGCAATGAGGCTGGCTGGACGAGCAATTTAGCCACCTAATAGAAGTGCTCTCGCAACCTGAGTCCAAATCTCTGGGAAGGAGTGTTAATGGCCGTTTACCATTTTCGTCCAAACTCAGAATAAAAATAAAAAAATTCGTTACAAATTTGCTGATCTGGTTAGGAAGTTGCAATTAGGCTGGTTGAACGAGCAATTTAGCCACTTAATAGAAGTGCTCTCGCAATCTGAGTCCAAATCTCTGGGAAGGGGTGTTAATGGCGGTTTACCATTTTCGTCCAAACTCAAAATAAAAATACAAAAATTCGTTACAAATTTGCTGATCTGGTTAGGAAGTGGCAATGAGGCTGGCTGGACGAGCAATTTAGCCACCTAATAGAAGTGCTCTCGCAACCTGAGTCCAAATCTCTGGGAAGGGGTGTTAATGGCCGTTTACCATTTTCGTCCAAACTCAGAATAAAAATACAAAAACTCGTTACAAATTTGCTGATCTGGTTATGAAGTTCTATGAATGGAGCAATTTAACAATATTTTTAAGCTAATTCAGGTGCTACTGGTACTTTAAAGCGAAATTCAAATCTCTGAAAAGAAATTGTAAGTACCATTCAAAATTTTTATTACAAATTTTAGTTCAAATTTAGTTGTTTGCATCAATTTTATAATTTTATTTATAAAATTTTTTTTGATACGATTGTTTGTGAAATTATATGTCTTTTGTTCATTTGCTCAGGTTTTACAGCACCCTTGCACAAAATGAATTCACATTACATTTTTGTACCAAAACATATTGAAGAATACGTGCGCCCCTTTACTGAGTGTTCACGGAATGAGATAAAAAATAAACTGGTTTTTTTACCAACTTTTGCTCAAAAAATTTGTCTACGGTTGTCTATCGCACATCCTTTAGAAAAATGTCATAACACAAAAAACAGTTTTGGGATAAATGCATTTTAAATTGCTATACTTGATTATTTATTTTATAAAGCTAATAATGAATAATCTTAGCATCATCACAGTAGCGTTAGCAATTCAAAAAAAAATTAAAATGCAATTATCTCAAAACTGTTTTTTTGTGTTATGACATTTTTCTAAAGGATGTGCGATAGACAACCGTAGACAAATTTTTTGAGCAAAAGTTGGTAAAAAAACCAGTTTATTTTTTATCTCATCCCGTGAACACTCAGTAAAGGGGCGCACGTATTCTTCAATGTGTTTTGGTACAAAAATGTAATGTGAATTCATTTTGTGCAAGGGTGCTGTAAAAACTGAGCAAAAGCTTCACTAAAAACAATAAACATCCCAAGTATAACAAGACGAAACTCATAATTGAGCTATCGCATTTGCCTTCGAAATATTAGAAAAAGTCGAAGAATCAATACTTTAGTATTGGTGCGTATATGTATACTATATGTAACATATACTGTGCCGTAGTATAACAACGCAACTGAAAAATGTGCTATCATATTTTCCTTCGAATTATGAGGTAAAAGTCAAAAAAATCTTTATTGTAAACTAACGCGCATCCCCAATAGAATTCCTTTAACTTTTTCCTTACAGAAAAGTATGAAAAAACAACTTGAGAAAAAAAACTCAAGTTTTTTATTCCATAATTTTTTTAAGGAAAAAGTTAAAGGAATTCTATTGGGGATGCGCGGTAAGAATGGCGTGCAGGTTTAACATTTTAATTTAAAATGTAGGTATTACAAAATTAAATACTTCTTAGGTAATTACTAATTAATTGTCTGGATATTAATGGTTTAAATTATGTTCATCAAAATTTCAGCACAAAACTTAATTCAATTTGTCGGCCTGTAAATTAAACTTATATATTGTGGAAATAATTAAATTGTTATCATGAATGAAAGTGATTTATGTATAATACAGCACATATAGTGAATATGCCGTATTATAATACATCAAAACAAAATATATGGAAAAATCCAAATAGATAATATTTTTCATCAATCAACAGATTTGTGTTAGTCGTATGGTGAACATGAAAATTGTGAATTTTAATAAAATTCTGAAATCAAAATAGTAGTTTTTAAATTCCGCCAGTATCCATAATAGTTTCAGCTGTGGCGTTTCAAACACATACTTACACCAAATTGTTCCCCCAATTTTTATTTACACATATGCATAGGCACAATTTTATTGTATATCGAGTTTCGCCAAGTTTCAAATAATCACGACACTTTTCATAAGCATCTTATTCTAAGTCGAAAGCAAAACTAAGTCAAAGTCGAAACTAAATATAAGTTTTTACTTCGAAAAATGACAAAAAAGTCGAATTTTGTTTTACTTGGGATGTATGACACATCCACGCATCTATAGTCATATGTCGTTGATTCTATTTAATTTTTATGCAAGCTTATAAAAATATCAAATCAACTTATTTATCAAAATATTATCATTTAATGTTTGCTCAAATAAATAGGTTGAATACCTAATTAATTATTTCAACAATTTTTACTGGATTGTGATTTTTGTGCAATAAAATTACTATTGCCAATGAACCAATGAACGCTACCTTAAAATGTAAAAGCAATTGATTAAAAGTGACGATAAATAAACAAAATTCCCGTTCATAATAATGAAATTTATTTTGCCGTCCAAATTTAAATAATGTGTTTACATTTTATAAACCTACATACACACCAATTTAATAGTTTTTGATTTGGTCATATACATATACTGTCACTGACACTAAATTATAAAACCGTATTCTAGTGACATCTAAATTATTTCGATTCGTTTCTGTGTACATGATTTATTTTAATTTCTTATCAGAATCCATCTGAGAATACGTATTTGTATTTACAATACAATAAAAATGTTTATTGTTCAATTAAATATTCGATTGATATATAACGCTTAAATCGCAAATGAACAAAAGACATATAATTTCACAAACAATCGTATCAAAAAAAATTTTATAAATAAAATTATAAAATTGATGCAAACAACTAAATTTGAACTAAAATTTGTAATAAAAATTTTGAATGGTACTTACAATTTCTTTTCAGAGATTTGAATTTCGCTTTAAAGTACCAGTAGCACCTGAATTAGCTTAAAAATATTGTTAAATTGCTCCATTCATAGAACTTCATAACCAGATCAGCAAATTTGTAACGAGTTTTTGTATTTTTATTCTGAGTTTGGACGAAAATGGTAAACGGCCATTAACACCCCTTCCCAGAGATTATGACTCAGGTATCGAGAGCAATTCCATTAGGTGGCTAAATTGCTCGTTCAGCCAGCCTAATTGCCACTTCCTAACCAGATCAGCAAATTTGTAACGAGTTTTTGTGTTTTTATTCTGAGTTTGGACGAAAATGGTAAACGGCCATTAACACCCCTTCCCAGAGATTTGGACTCAGGTTGCGAGAGCACTTATAATAGCCTGCTAAATTGCTCATTTATCCAGATTAACTGAAGGTTCCTAACCGACCGCAAATTTATTTCGAATTTTTGTAATTCTTTTATAATTTTGATTTGAAAATGTTAAAGTAGAAAAGTAATATTGAATCTAATCAGAATTCGCATTAGAATATTAATTAATTGTTGTACTAAAATGGTTGTAGTCTAGACTATCCATTAAAAGGTTTGCAACTTTGAAAACTTGTGTATGTAAAATAATTCTTAAACTTTATCAATACAAGTTTCATTAATTTATATATCTTATTTAAAAATTTATTTCGTTAAAATTAAATGAAAATGAATGAAACGATTTGATTTAGTACTCTAATCTTATTTACAAATTCATAACAGTGTACTCCATTCACTAACACAAGCAAATTCAATCAGAATCTCATACGAAAATAAATATTCCAATAGGATTTGTATACGTACACGTGTGGAAAAAAAATACAAAAACGGCATACGCATATTTGACTATAAAAACCGGAAAAATTATTCAAAATACAATATTATTATTATTTTTTTTTTAACAATTGTAACGGTTCGTCGTACTCCTGTGCAAACAAAAAAAAAATCACGCGTTTTAACCGTTAACAGACTCTTGGTATATTTTCTGGTGGTGCAGCATATTGCCGGCTAGGTGGCAGTCGTACGGGGTGGATTTTTTCCACCATTTCCCAAGAGCTAGTTATGCTGCTTGACTTATCACACTATATGGGCACTCATTAATTTAACACTACACTATCATAATGTAACTAGTTTGAGATCGTTGTTCTTATGATCCCGTTCTTAACCCACACCTTCCTTAACATTTGGTTCTCCTAAACCCCCTTTGTTAGAGTGTGGTTGCACTTACTTCACCATTTTTATTTTAGCTTTAATTCCACATATTTAATTTTACTTTACTTCGCGAGAAAACTGTTAACCAACATCACACTCAAATAATTACACCCTGAGGAAAACACTATACACAACCCAGAAATGATTCGAACAAATTAGCAAAATAACTAAATTGGGTAATTAAATTAGTTGTAAAAATCACTTTTCTTTAATAAATAAATAACTTTAACATAAGTAGTATTTGTACCAAGACATGTATATAAAATAAATATAATATAAATAAACGTTCTTGTTTATGTTAATAAATTATGACAATAGTGTTAGTCCATAATAATTTAGTGTATATGTAAATATAATATATAATGTAATCAATGTGTTTAATATAAAAAATGTAAATATGTAAATATATAAATAAATTCAATAAATAATTAATATAGTAATAAATAAATAAATAATATTTTGTTTTAAAACCACCCGCGCATAATTCGAACCATGGTTCATATAGGGTTAACTTTGGATTTAAGTTTTATATTTTCATTAAATTGGCAAACGCCCTTAATAATAATAATAACAATAATAAATAACAAAAATTTGCTAGGCTTATAACTTAAAATAAATATTCATGCAATAAATATAGTATGAGTAATGATAATTAGAACATTTTTTGTCTAAACAGTTTTATTAAACGATTCTTGAAAACAACACTCTTTGTCATATTTTATGTAACCACCCGTTATGGTTGTACATGTAATTTTTACTCGTCCGAGGTCACTTTTGGCTGTACCCGTAATTGACGGTTAACCGTGATTGTATTGGTACTCGATTGGTACTTATAATAATTGTAAAGGCTAAATACTATATAATAAAAATAACACGCTTACCAAGAAAAACGGAAAAATTTTAAGGTGTGTCTCAATTTGGGTTTTAGAATCTTTGATCCGTTTCTAAAAATTTACGAAATATACCAAATCATTTCAATTTTTTATTATGCGTTTGTAAACAAAATTGTAAACAAAATTAATTAAAATATAATACGAAAATTACCTTGGTAAGCGAAGCAAATTAATGAAAATCTTCAATTTTAATCCAGCTGTAGATAAACACTCGAAGCAGCTATACACAAAATCTGATGAAGTACCACAACTTTATTTTAGCCCGTTTATTAAAATCACGTTATTACTCGATAGATTTAAAAAAATTATAGAATGCTATCTATTTCACTTTTGTGCATAAATACACTATGCACATTCACTGATGGGTTGGGTATACTTCACTATACCGTGGTTACACAACTAATGATTATATTGAAGATTTTAATTAACTTTTCAGTTATTGTCGATGGTAAACGCAACAAATATTTATGCATCAATTTTATCTATTCAAATCTAGATGTCTCCTTTTAGAGTTGTGCGCCGTTGTTATCTTGATATACAGTACCCGGCAAAAGTGTTTACCTCCGCACGAAAAATTTGGGTGTGATGTTTGTGATTTTTTTTTCTTTTTATTACGCGGGTAAATTGTAACAGGCTACTGTTACACAATTTCGAATTGAACTGTCGCTTTTCGCTCATAAACTTGAAACAATATGGTAAAAATTTCATTTCGACAGCTCTACAAAAGTCTTTGGAGAGTTTCTAATATATTATTTAATATTACTGTCTTCAGAATTTCAATCAAAACTTTAGTCTTAAAAAATAAAGTCTTAACAAGAAAGTCTTAGCTAAGATAGTCTTAGTAGTCTTATCGTCAGAATCGGGGGGTAAATATGTGGAGTAGCTACGCCCCAAGGATGCTATTAGATGCTTATGAGAATACCTGGAGCATAAACAAAAGGTAGTTTTCTAAGTAATATTGAATGAAATGATAGATTTGGAGCAATACACAGTACAAGAAATATAAACAAAATTCGAAAATTGTACAATGCTGCAAAGCATCGGATGGATACCAGCGGACAATCAAATTCGACCTTTGAGCATTATGAAAGTATAGATGAAATTTTTAGGGTCAGAGAAGAAAGAATGGGACAAGGTGAAGGAGTAATAGAGCTCAGTATACTTGTAGGGCAACACTATGTAACATTGGAGAAGTTCCAGGCGGGTTGAATCATAGCATTTGTTGAATTTTCATAGGATTAAACCAGCAGCCAGGGCGAATACAGTGAGGTGAGCGTTAATTACTGATTACTTGGTATACTTGATTTTGTCGTTACGATTTTTGATATTACTACCGTGCAACCATGTCGAAGTTATATAATTGGTTTATTGGTATAAAGTATAAACAGTTGGTCTATATAAATTGTGGCAAAGTGGTGATGATGTTGTTTGTATCTGTCTTTCTTCTTTAACTTCCCCTCTCAATAACCGAATGTTAAATTGCATTGTAATATAATTGATCATTCGGTGATTGTGATTGAAGCATAAACAACTTAAATCGTGCAGTGAAATTATTAATTTAGTATCAAAACTTTTTTACTGTAGTTGGTGTATATATAATAATAATATTTACTTAAGTGCAAAATGTATTCTTTGGGAATACTTATCGACATATTTAACTGAATTAGCTATCGCGCAAAAAGGTATTTATCTTTATATTTATGTAGAGTTGGCTAAATTATCAATCTACGGATTATAATCTACACCTACAGTAACCCATGTTTAAACAAATTTTGCAAATTCGTAAATATCAATTTTCCTTTGTTTTGTTTTTTAATACAGTGCCTCGAATTTTATATATCATACAATACATACCACATTTTACCATATTATCGAGTGGTGGTAAAACAAACGGGCATAAAACCATACAAGCACTTCGCGATAGTTTCTTTTATTTTGCTGGTTGCACTTGCAACATACCGATAAGAAAAATCTAAAAAACTACCGGATATTTTACGGGAATTTGAGATTGCAGTATTATCAATTTCACTGGAAACGGATGATTGGTGTGAAATTGGAGTGTCCAAACGTAGTACCGCCATCACCATCGCCATTATGTCACCAAGGCTGATAAGTGCATATTTATTTATTTATATTTATTTAAATTAAATTGATGATTTTATATATTACTATATTTAAAAAATATTACATAAATATTGTTACTAAATTAGTCCATTATCTTGAAGTCATTTTTACGTAGGATAATTACGGACCGCGGAACCATATATTGTAGTATTTTTTTTTTTTGAATTAATTTTGTGAATTTCAAATGGAACTTTTGTTTACAGTTCCTGTTATTTTATATTTACAGTAGATACGTATCTGCTTAAAGGTTAATATTAGTATTAATTTGTATCAAATTATTACCTGAATTCCCAATATTAATTAGCTACCAAATATATGATTTTTTTTAATTGTATTCGCAATGTCTTATTTCTCATTTGATTCGCTTTGATGTTTCTTGTCGTTTGGCATCTATTCGTATATTGCTATGCTTTAGCCTGAAAGGATATCAGCATGTTGTATTAAAGATTTAAATAGCATGGGCTGACATATTTTTATTATAGGGGTATATCAAAGTCGTATATGCATAGATATGCCAATGGAGAGGGAGGGGCACTTGTGGTCTCAACGACATCTTGACCACACAAAAGAAAGTGGTTGTGATATTGCAGATAAATTGATTAAATCTTTCTTTATCGATCCGGATTTTACTGTTTTAAAGTAGTGTTCAAATATCTCATGTTTTTTTATTTTATTATATCATTCCTGGTTTATTTCACTAATGCCATCGGTATGGATACCTAAGCAGCATTTCTAGACCTATATAGTTAGTGACAAAGACTCCGCCCAACCGACGATTCCTAGCTGGGAAACGTGCTGCGGTCACTGATATGAGAACTATATAGGTATTCTGGCAACGAAGCACAAATTCAACCATGAATGTGCCGATTCCGTTACAACTAAACCGTAGAATGGGCGTTGGATGACAAAGACTTAGAAAACTTAGAAATAATTCAAAAATCGGAAGAAACACAAAACAGGAATATATCACCTGTGCCACTACCTGTCACAAATGGGCCTCCAACAAATACGACTAGAGACAGGAGTCATCCGCCGCAACTTAATAACGAAAATAGTGCTACTACATCTTGATGCCGAAGACGAAAGTCAAAATCGAATATAGATAAGTTTTTGGAGTTCTAGGAGAAGGAAAGTATTCGACAACAACAGAGACATATTGACTTAATGGAGAAATTTGACAAGTTAACCGATGTTATCAATAATTATGCAGAAGCCTTAAGAGACCGTCGTAGTAGTTAAGTTAAGAAATAAAAACGAAATTATTATAGTGTCGTAGTAACATATATTTTACAATCAAATAAATTTAAGGTAAATAATGTTAATTTACATAATGATTTTTGCTATTAATTCGTTGAGTAATTTTTATTGTGTTGTAATATTATTCTTCACTCCAGATTCTGAGTTCTTAAGATCGTTCCGACTACTCCCAACGGTAGACTCGACGTCGAACTCTTCTGATTCATCAATCATGTCATCCATATCTATACAAAAATTATGTAGTGCACAGGCCCTAATTACTAACAGCTTTATTAAACGGTGGTTAGTATTACTATATTTTAAATCCTGCTAAAGCGAGATTTTAATAATCCAAAAGCTTGTTCCACTATAATTCGTGTTGAAGCATGAAGATGATTAAATTTCGTTTCTCGTCACATATATTTTCATAATATGGCGGAACAAGCCAAGAATTGGGTTTAGGATACGCCAAATCACCAAGTATAAATGTTCCAGGCAGCATCCATTCTGTTTTATTGTTGAACAGTTGTCTACAAAATTCAGGCCTTCTTAAAACCCTAATACTGCTTTTCATTGAATTTTAGCCGTGGTATTTAGTGCCGTTCTGTTTTTTACTTTTAATTAACCTTTAAAGATTTTTTTTATTGAAACAACAACTTATTTTATTTATTTTTAAAGTATTAATATTTACTTTGATTATATATTTCCTAATTCCTCTTTCCTTCTTTATATACATGTTCTTATTTAGGCAATAAGAAATATGTCTATCAAACTTTATATTAAGCGGAAATTATCAACGAAAATTCATCAAAATCGATTGAGAATATCTAAAATATTTTTCAAATAACATATTGAAATAAGTGTAAATATATTTAGTAAAAAAATTTTTTTTTCTGCGAGAATAGAAAGATTTTTTTTTTTTTGCTCACTTCTGTTTATTACTATTTCAAACATTGTACTGTGCGTATCGTAATTTGTTTTGTAGTTTTTAACTATTTGATCAGTTATTTTTAAAACTAAAATAAAATAATAATAATCCCCAACGACTTATTACCTCTACCAGCCGCGCGTGGGGAGTCTCTATCTGTATTATTATTTTTTTGAGTATAATTCAAGTGAATTATAAACAAGGATACCGGACTGCTTAACCAATGAAATTGAAGAAAATTTGGATGTGAAAGCGGCAAAATAAAAATCAAATGTGACTATAACAAGACAAACTAGCTATTCACGTAGTTCAAGCATAACGATACCCGTCGCAGACGGAGGGAGAATCGTTGCGTTGAGTCTGTTTGTACTAAGAAACAGATTTAAATAAAATTAAAATATCAGGTCATATCATGTCATATTAAAATCAGTAAAATAGCAGTGCTGATTAACTTCGTACAGCATTCTAGAAACGACCTCATTCTTACCGTAATCAGCTCGATTCTAAAGATAGGTACCGTTCTTAAATCACGCGAATTTATACTTAGACTAAATTTACCTAGTAGAACAGAAGAATCGATATACCGCCGGTTAGTAATTGATGAATGAAAACCTCGTCTGAAATTGAATTTAGTTTTCCGAATATTTTATCTTGTTGATTTTATTGATAATTTATGTTTTTTATATTATATTTTTGTATTATATAATAATTGTTCAATAAAGTCGTTCTGGCTGTTTTTTAATTCTTAGTATGCTGCTTTATAAATATTTCCTAGCGACTGCTATCACTCCAAATGATAATTTCTATCACTTGAAATTTTGACGTGACGAATAAACAAAAAAAAAATCAAACTAATGAAGCCAACTAAGATTTAAAAAAATTTCATTGAGAGTTTTACAGAAAATTATTTATTAAATTTTGATTTTAAAATCTAGTAACCAGGAAGATCCATAGTCACGTCGCATGAAGTGATATGTCTAAGGGAATTGAGCTGAAAATTAAACCTCGGTTTTAGGATAATTGCATTAACTTTTACATTTTAAATTTGAAACAATTTTAAAATGATAAAAGTAAATAAACTGAAAATTAGGTCTAATTATAAAAAAAGTGTAATAACAGAAGAGACGGTAAAAATAGGGAAAAACATACGGATACGCTAGTTATGTAAAATTATTTCTGTAAAAAACAATTTTCTGAATCGTACTGACTAGAGGTTCCAATCAAACTAAAAATTTGGATTCAACGCTAAATAGGGAAATGCTGAATACAATATACCAAGATGGTAATAATTTGGAAAATCTTTCACCACCAATTAATTCCAATAGATGTCATCATCTTGAAAAATCTGCAAATTTAAATACGGACATTGAACCAAAAGATAATATTTGTAAGATAATATTTGTTAAAATAACAAGTATTATATGTACATACAACCAAAACTTGACTACAAAATGTGCAGTTACACTTTCCGAAAGTGTTTGGAAACAAATTGATTTAGCTTATGAGCGAGATTTAAATTCTTACTTGTACAGATCAGTTATTTCCAATCTCTTAACGAAAAAACAGAGTGCTTTATAAAATTAAAACCTGAACCAACCTGCAGAAAATATTATAAGCTCATTAATAAAAATTTAAATCACGGATAATTTTACTTTTATGCATCAAATGACCCTATGGTTAATTTCACAAAACAATTTAGTTTTACGTCAGGCTATAACCGAAACGTATTACGGAAGAAATTGCTAGAGCAATTTGTTAAGAAGGCTTCCGAAAATTTAATGATGGAGGAAGACATCGATTTTGTTAGAAAAACTTATACGATTGTAAAATTGAAATCCCATGACGTCTTAAGGAAAATAAAGTCCGAAGCACTACAGTTAAACGATCACCATTCTAAAGATTGGCAAATTTTTTTGGGTGAATCAGATTCTCTGATGAATGGTGGGCTGGACAATTTATATCATCCTAAATTCTTAGCGATACTTTTGAAAAAATATATACCATTTACCTTTATGACCAGGTATATTAAATCAAGGAGTTTGGCAAAGCAATAGTAATGTAAAGAACTTTTTCGCCATCATAAAACGGAGATTTAAGACTTCTACAGAAATAGGTAAGCTTCCCACCAAAATAGAAAAATTTGTGAGAAGTGTGCATGACCGAAATTTAGCAACCCAGCGTCAAATTTTATCAGGAGTACATAAGAGAACTGTAAGGAACCTTACTTTAAAAAACACCGTCCAATCGAGCACGAATGATGTAACAATAAATAATTCACAACTATATGAATTCGTTTGGAAACGGACAAATAAAAATCACCTACTATTTCGCGATTTACTTCGCTTTTAATTTAAAAAATATAAAATAAATCAATTTACATTCTACGCCAGAACGTAAGATTGCTACTCTTAAATTATTAAGCCAATTAAAAAGACTTCAATAAACAACAACAATCCTTTATATAATCCAACATTACCAGTGCTTCAAAATGGAAGTCAATCACGCGACTATTACACAAGTATTTGTTTGACTCATTAATTCAGGCATTGGCAAAAGCAATAAGTATTGTTTGTACTGCGCTAGAAACTTTGCAGGTTAAAAAAGATACACTAGAATTATTGAGGCAGCAAACAACTGCAGTGGCTACTACAGTGATCAATGGTTCTGAAGGGGATGCAGTTGGCGAGTTCGTTGCTTTTAAATTAAAAACCTTTACGACCATATTCGCAGCGGAAGCTTAATTAACAATTGTGCAAGTTCTTAGCGAGATAACACAAAAACAATTAAAAAACAAAAATTCAAATTAATTTCCTTTTAATTATATTTTATTTTAATTTAAAGAAAAGCCATATGAAAGAGGAATAAAATTTAAATATGAAATATAAAAAGATATCTCAACTTTCAGTAGGCACAAAAACCTTTCGAACTTTTCCAAACACACTGTTGGTTTTCATAAATTAGGAACGATATATTCTAGCTTTTCTCCCATTGCCAACAAACAGCTTCTTCGTCACTAAAACAGTCAGCCAATGTGTTCCTAATGTCTTTAGCATTTTGCGTTGCTAAAATACATATATAACATTCACTTTAATAGAAAAAAATTAAAATAAATCAAGAGCACACCTAGCGTAATATATGGCGTTAAACGCTTTTTTGTTTGTCTCAACCAATTATGAAGGCAGACACATGCTCCGATTATACTTTCAGCTGGCTTAATCTATAAAATTCAATAAATAAAACTAATACTACAATGTATTATGTGAAAATGATTAGATAACTTACGTTTGCAATTATTGGTTGTCTAAATATTTTCCATTTCGACACCACTATACCGCATGAATTTTCGATAATTCGCCGTGCTCGAGAAAGCCTATAATTTAATACTTGTTATGAGAGAGAGGTCTTTTGACATACGACTTCATTAGGTTCACATGAAAACCAAATGCATCTATTGCATAAATTCGAAGCCTTTGGTATCCTAAAATGGCCAGTAATAGGTTTATGTTTGTTATATATTTATTTTTTGTACTTAGTAAAGAGTTGTGTACTCGGTAGGGTTTGAAAAACATTATTTTCCAAAATGGCTGTTTCGGAAGATGCCCCATCACTCTGTCTTCCAGCAGCATCGATATCCAATATATAGCGGATCCACTATATGACGGATTTAAAGTTGGTTTTATTACATTAATAATACCTAGTCATCAATTATACGTACTTGGATCGAAACGTTCTTTCCATCTATAGCTCCAATGCAATATGGAAAATTCCATCGTGTTTCAAAACTGTTTGCCACTTGTAAAGTGTTCTTGTTTTTAAACATGGATGATTTTACTACATTTATTATTGCAAATGTGGTTTCCTGAATTATGCGATACACAATGGATGGCGAGCACTTATAAGAGGTCGAGAGGTTTTTCTGGGGTTCACCACCAGCGGTCAGATATCTAAATAAAATTATATAAATTAGTATATTGAAATACAAATTGTAAATAAATATTTTTCTTGCCTTTTCCGGTCGAAATTTTTTTTTCATTATCGCCGGTCCAACCATTAATAACAGATTATCAAACAGTTGGGATGTTATTCGAATATAATTATAGAAAAGTACTGGGTCCAAAAATTTGAGTGGCATAAATATTTTTCGGTAAGCCCCAGAGCGTGATATACTCTTTATAATATTGGCGAAAACAATATTTTTTCTTTTTTTTAATTTTGGTCTCATTAATAAGATCACGTTCTAAACTGATTATAGAGCAAATATTGCCATCGTCACATTCACTATCACTGAATGTTATTTTTAAAAGATCGTTTTTATTTAACTTTTCCATTTTTATTTAAAATTATTTTAATTTTTAATTCGATTTTGTTCGTCGATCTAATTTAAACGTAAGCTGTTTGAACTGTCAAAATGTATGGGACATAGAAAAAAATTATAGCATCGCCATTTTTGTTTACATATTGCTGACTCTTTTCAACTAGTAACTTGTTTTATGCGTGCAGGTTTTATTTTTCAGTAGAAAAATTTGTTGGGGAAAAAATTGGAACATATAATCGTCCATTACGCTGTTAAAATATTGAATACACACTCGCGTAAACTTGAAAATAACAAATTTTCTTTAAATTCATCAAACCGGTTCAAAAACTGTAAAATTAATGTTATTTTATGTCATAACTTTTCGATCGAAAACACCCTTTCTTCTCAGAAAATATATGTTTGACCCATACTCAAACCTCGCTTAATTTTTATTTGTGTACAATCAGGCCTGTAGTTCTTTGGTAAATTTGTAAACAAATAAAATACTGCTTTTGGTCGCAAGAGTAGGAAACAATTATATCTTTTGTTTAGTTTTGTGGTCGCCCAATAAAACCAAAGGCCTGCTATAACTATACTTTGGAAATTCAGTAAAGAAATTTATTGATAAACTCATTAACTTATACTCTGACGTAGCTCCTTTTTGCTATAGATGAAGCATGCTTGCCATTTAGCAAATCTTAAACAAAAGTTTTAGTTAAACAGATTTACTGTCAATTAATTTAAATGGCTTATTTAATTTAAATATTTCACTGTTTCAGTCTCTTTAAGATATTTGACCGTTCGGAGGGGTTTTACACACTCGCTTCATGCAAAACCCAAACATGTTAATTTATAAACTTTACTACGTGGTTTTTATACCAAAACTGCAAAAAATGACAGCTACTACTTGAGTTACGGTTTAACTAGAACTACCTCTGAAAGTGGATTGAAATAAACGATAATCTTCATATTTTTGAAAAATATTCGTATACTCGTACAAACAATTTAATACCAAATTACAAATTCTTGTTTACATCTGGTATAGGGTATAAGACGCTTATCAAAAAAATTGATGAGCTCTGAAAACACTACATTCTTATAGAAAATTCAATTATTTTTAACGAAACGCGATGTAATTTAAATTTAGTGAATCAAAAATGATCTACATATTTATCTTGTAATACCATCTTGAATTTTAAAAAGGTAATATTATTCAATTTTTTCAGCTTTAAAAATCTCATTTTTTCATTTTACAATTTATAAGTAGATTTTCTCCATACAAATTTGATTATAATATTGCATTTTTCATCTTGATTTTGTTATTCATCTAATTGTGTAAAAAAATACGGTATTCCACCATTATATATTACATAATTTATTTTCTAAACACTAGAAAATTTACTAGAAGAGAAATATAAGTAGTTAAATCAAAATGAGTTTATCCTTCTATCACAAAAGAAGTAGCAATAAAACCATGAATAAAATTCATGAAATTGGTTTAATATGAAATTTACTGAAATTTTAATGACTCTGTATAAGCTGCGCTCACCTACATAAATCAAATTGAATGGAAATTCTACGGTTTACAATTTTACCCCATTCCTGTGTAATTATTTATTTATAAAATGTGAAAAGATCGATTTTCCATTGTTTTTATCTATTTAATAATATTTAATCAGCACGACAACGTGGTAACATTTTTTTCTTTATTTTGTTTTTCTTATTGTATATTCAAGAAATTTATCAGTAACAAGGTTTTAAAAATACCTTTGAATTAAAGATGCCGTATGAACCTTTAAATATCGATAAATATGTTTTTGTATCTGAATTTTAAATTTGTTGTTTTACGTAAAATTCTGGTATTTTTTCTAAAATGTCATTATAGATCACGTCCTTAAACATATGTCCGTTGTGAAAATTTATTTTTATTTTTACTGGAAATACGTAAGTGTTGAACATTTTTTCGCTTTTTCGCTCTACTAATTGAAATTTCATTCTTGTGTCAACACAACAAAAAGTACGAAAATAGCCCAAATGTTTTGTGCTATAACAAATAATTCAGAATATTTGTAAAAATGGGAATGTTCACTCTATACATCAAAAACAACTTAAAAATGGTATATCTTGTACTATCCTTTTCCGCCATCACCCACATATATCCATAAATAGAACATACACAGAATTCAAAGTCAAGTTTAATATTTTGCCTTTTTCGAAATTTTATCCCATTTTGAGTGCGCATGACACACTAAAATTTCCTATATTTAGTGTAAATTGCAAAATTGTTACATTACTTCTATAAATTATAGCTAGAGAACGAGAATCTGTAAAATTTGCTATACAAGAAAAGTTATGCAAATTTTTGGGTATGTAACTGCTAAACTTGTATCATATAAAGAAAATTGGGCAGATTTTTGCTTCTAGTGTGAGTTTTTGGTTTATGCTTTTATTTAATAAAATTTCATTTACATATTTTAAAAAAATGTAAATGCTTTGATTTTATGTTTTTAAACGAAAAATCTAATATTATATCTTGGGAACGTTATTGAGAAAAGTTACAAAGTTGGTATATGTGATGTTGTAAGATGTACAAAAATCCCGTTGTTTTAAAAAAAATGATATTGTTTGGAGCACGTAGCAAAAATATCTGGTCGAAACTTGGTACTAACCTAGGCAATGGTTAATTTACATTAATGGTGAATTTGTTGTTGCATTATGTCTCTCTGCCTCGCGCGGTGGGCAGGCGTGGGCATTTGATTAAGATATGAGATATTCTGCTAAAATTAAAAAATACTAAACCGGACAGATATCGCCTAAAAAATTCCTGGTCTAACAAAGAAATAACAATTTTTTGGGGAAAATACATTTTATTCGTAAACATAATTTTCTTCCTACAATCATTCCAACGCCTCTCTGACATTTCGATGCCTGTTTTGTAGAACGATTTATGTTTGTCTTCAAAATAAGCTTTAGCTTCGGCAATTACTTCTTCATTGGAGCCGAATTTCTGTCCATGGAGCTTTTTTTAGGCCTGCAATGATAATCTCTGGGGCCAAATCTGGTGAATCCTTCAAACGCACCAATAACCCGATATAATATTCGCTAATGATCTTTTTTCCTTACTTAAGGTAGTCAACGAATATTATATCATGTTCATTCCAAAATGCAGACGCTATAACCTCTCCAGCCGATTTGGCTCTGGTGTATAGTGGTGGATCCATTTTTCATCCATTTGTCAGATACCGAATAAAAAATCCTTTTTATTGCGCTTAAACAGCTCCAAATAGCGTACGGGATAATCGACGCGTTGTCCTTTTTGACCCATTGTGAGTAAACGCGGTTTCCACTTCGAACACAGTTTTCTCAAGGACAAATGTTCGTGCAAAATGTGACCAACACGTTCCATTGATATCTTTACAATGTTAGCTATCTCACGTAACTTCACTTTACAGTCTTTCAAAATAATTTTGTGGATTTTTTTATGTTTTCTGGAGTCACAGCCTCATGTTGGCGTCCAGAGCATGGTGCATCATCGGTGGTTGTACGACCACTTTTAAATTCAGCATACCAGTCAATGATGGTTGATTTTCCTGGTGCAGAGACCGGATAACACTTATCAACAAGCCACTGCTTTGCTTTTGTTCCATCAAAAAATAGTATTATACTTTTTGATATTCTCCATTTTTATTTTCGCTGCACTTATACCACAGAATTTATTTTAAAAATTTTATTTACAAAAAATTAATTAAACATTAACTTTTACAAAATATCATTTAATTAAACTTTATATTAATTTACACGTTAAAATTCATTCTTTTGTGGTATACACCTTATCTTTTACAAGAAGACCGGTTTCGCAATCCTTCATTCCTTTTTCAATTCTATTTTAATCATAAATCGTAAAAACAAATTACAATTTATACTAGTTTTGACATGTTTGCAACAGGTAATCATACAATATAAGAGTGTGAGCATTCACTTTGTCGTTTAACCAAAGAGGACAAGATAAGAGGAGTATTTGTGTGGACGAAAAATGATAAAAAATATTCTTTACATTTTTTCGTAAAATCTTTAAGATGCGGTTAAATGAATAGGAATATTATATTGGTATGTATGTCTCTTTTTAACAAAGAGCGTAAAACAAAAAATAAATAAAACACGCCTAGCGTATAAAACAATAGATTTAAATGCGACACGAAAAAATAAAAGATAAACGACTATGTTTATTCTTCTTTCGATGCAGTTCTTTTCCCATCACCTATTTGTATCCCCTCCAGTTTTATGATATTTTTAAAATTAGCTTGGATACCGAAGAAACAAAAAATAAATTTTTGGGAAATGACACAAATACTAATTTAATCAGATGAACAAGTTTTGCGATAGTAAATATTCTATCAAAAATGTAAATAATTTTTAATTTCTGTTTTAAAATTATGTCAACTAAAATCATTTTGCAATTATGAAAATGAAACTCCAATACAAATCTCTAAATGTGCAACGCCAAATTTCGTTTTAAAATTTACCCAACCAATAGTTTTTCTTATTCAAGTTAGTTAGTTCATGCTGAAAAATATTTCCCGATCTTCAATAAGAATAAATAAACAAAAAATTCTGAAACTTATACATTCAATGTCATTGAAGGACATTTATATTTTTTAAAACGACGATGTCGAATTATCTTTGTTTTGCTTGATCCTTCGTAAAGCAATATTGTTCAGTCGCTTAATGTTGTGTTGATTAGTGCATTCCAACATTTGCGTGTTTTTTTATTTTATTTCATTAAAATAATATAAGTATGCAATTTGAAAGCACTAATTGTCTTTTATTGTTTGTTGTATGGAATTAAGAAAATGTAACACACACACATAAACGACACACGTTACGATGTAACTTTTAATGTACACATTGTCCTATTTCATCCATTTGGATTTTAATAAATATCTAAAACCGTATGACGAAGGGAGAAACCAGATCATTTAAAATCAGTTCATCTATTCTCTATATTACTCGTATGTATACGATCTACACGTGCATCTACTACTTTTACATAGTCATATAAATGTATGTTTGTATGTTTTACATGCGCGTTTTCAAATTTGAAATTACTTTTGAATTATTGTATATACCACACGCAATAAATGATAATTCCAAAATGTTGTCATACCTAAATTATTTAGTACATATTTTTTGTAGCTAAATTTGATTTATAATTATTCCAGTCTATATTGTGATTTTCAATATAAACAGTTGATTCAATTTTCATTACGAAAACAAAACAAATACCAATGCCTGATAAATCAGTGTATATAAACTTATAGAAAACCTGCATACATATAAATAAATAGTTTTTTTTTTTGTTTTTGTGTGTGTATATGTATATTGTGTACTTCGGTTTAATTTTTCTTCATTTGTTAAAAATTAAAAAATTCCCACTATTTCATCAATACTTGCAAAATGCAGCTCTCCTACTCTCGTTTATAATACAATACTCCGTTATTTCAATACCAAATAGTCTGCTGTGTGTTTAATACATAGCAAATAAGAAAAAACAAATTTTTAGTTTTTTTTTTTATATATTATACAATAAGTGGCTTAAGATTTTTAAAGTATCGATTTCCAATGTTTATAAATCTTTAAAATAAAAATTAATTTTTAAGTGACTTACTGTACATAATATCGACAAAAACTAATATAAATAAAATGAACAAAATACAATGAAAATGTTAAGCCCCGCCTTTTAATATTTGTATTATTTTTGTTTAGTTTTTGATTATTTACTCTCCAAAATACGAAACCAAGTAAAACAGCAGGAGTCAACAGAAAGAAACAAATGTATATTCACCTTTCATAACTTCGCATTAAAATCTCAAAACAAATCCGAAATTTAAATGCATACACATGGTTTTAATGATGACAATCTCTCTCTTTTTAAATTCTTGCTCAGTGGTTTAACATCAGAGGGCAATTTTTATTTTTGTATATATCTCCAATTTTTCATATCTGTTCATGGTCGGCCCTTTATATAATTTGTATAACACTTGGAGATTTGTATGTATTACAGTAATTGTGCGTTTTCATCTGTTAAATGTTGGCCATAATTAGATTTTATTTGTGTTTTATTAATTTCGTTTTCATAGAATGTGTTATGCGAATCTTTTTCAACAAGATTCGCACAACACAAGCGAGATTAATAAAATACAAATAAAATCTAATTATGCCCTACATTTGACAGATGAAAAACACACATTCACTGGTATACATACAAATCTCAAGTATTATACAGATTAAATAAAGGCCCGGCAATAACACACGAAATTCTTTTTTTCCATTGTTTTGAAATTAACAAAAGTAGCGTGACTAAAACAACTGTAACTAGTAAACTTAATGATCGAAATATCATGAAATTTTAACAGATATCATTTGAAGGTTGGTCGAATTTAAAAATCATATGGGTTTTAAATTTATGGCACCATCTATGTAGCAGACCGGAAACTTTTCAGGAAATGTATATTTCCTATAGAACAATATTATTCTAAACTGTACCAGTATGCGGAAAACATTAAAATCAAGAATACAACTTCCTAGCCCCTCCCTTCCTCGTGTATTGGGACGAATGAAAAAAATATATCTGCCACCAGCGCAGCAACGTAAGTTTTAGGTACTACGGGACTTCAATAAATTGTGATATTCTTCAAACCCCTTTCAACGATATTCTCGTAACACTTAATATTCTTTAAACTAATTACCAGCGCCAGCACAGGGATTGGGAGCTAAAGCGCAAACAGATTTGTGACTTTTCTCAGAAGCTTTCAAACGATATGCCACATAATCATATCAGAATAAGAAAAATATGAGACTCGTATTTAACGAGTAATTTGCCACCAAACGGATTTATGAAGTAAATTGCTGAATACCAAATTATGGTATTTTCCAAAAGCTTTCAAGCGAAATGCCACGTAATTAAAGGAAAAGGAGAAAGATTTCAATGTTGCTTCCTGGGTCTCACTAGCAGTTTTAGTATAAAGGCGAAGCGGCTATTTGTAAAAATATAACATTTTTTTTGGACATTTGTGGTGTTTTTGTCAATAATTGTGTTGTTGTAATCATATATTATTCAGATTTTGTGTTTATAAATTAAGATTTTTTTTTTCAATTAATCTGAAGTCAGTTAAAAATCATGTTGTCTAGTGTCGATCTGTCTTTTTCTGATAAACCAGATGAAAATATTAACATGGTACGGATGCGAAAATATCGGGATTTTTCTCCATCTCTTACGTTAATTTCGAAAATTGCCTGGCATTTGTTGTTTTCTTCATGTTATAAAAATATAATTACTTACACTTGAACCTCCATTTTTTGATTTTGACTGTGAAATGAAAACAGAAAACCAATTTTATGAGATTCGCCTATAAAAATGTGGCGAATCATTTTGACAGTTCAGCTCGTTTAGGTGAAAATCGTAATACCAAAAATGTGGGTTGGATTCGCTGGGAATGTCAAATGCGAAAACCATAGTACCAAATTGTATGTTTGACGAGTTGAATTCGCCGGGAATGTAAAATGCGAAAACCGTAATAGGGGTATAAGTATGCAATTTTATTTCGAATAGTCAATCCACCTGCAAGTTGATTCTGGCTTTCCTATAGGAAAAAGGAATTAGGAAAAATATTTTCATAGTAATTATGTCACAAAAAATTTATTTTCTTGCGGCATACTATGTTAAACGGCATACTAATTTACACCAACTGTAAATTTTTTTCAAAAACAAAATTAAATTGGGAATAATTTTCGTATCCAATTTCGATACGGAAAAAATATTTCCTAAACTATAAAAATTTAGATCAAACATGATTTCTCAGTAGACCAGAAAATGATATTCTTGATAAAAACGCTATGTAAATATTTTTCCTAATTCCTTTTCCTATAGGAATACCAGAATCGACCTGCTGGACTATGAAAATACCGAATTTTTGTGAAATAAAGTTGTTTTAATCAAAACTCTTCATTTCCGTTGGAATGTAAAAAACCCTAATGTGCGTGACGTGGTACCCGGGTACCTTTTGCACTTTTAGACGTCTATTTTTGTATGTTTTACTCCCAATAAAAACTTTAAATTTTATAAGAACTTGTAGTTCAATTGGTATAGATTACATCATACTTAAAAATGAAAAATGTTACAACTTGGACGAACGTGGAAAAATAATTAAATTACTCAAGTTAAAATATTTTTTCTTCACTCACATGAGGGTTAATTTCCAATTTTGTTTTTAATCGTGTTTTTGTAAATGCTATACATATATACTTTTCCATTTACATATTTGCAAAAGCCAGAAAGCTCTTATCGAAGCTACCACTTCCGGTGATTTCATTGATGTCGCTCAAGCATCACTGGGATTGCCTAATTTGATCTGGGCCGGTATTATTGACAAATTAGCTTAGAATCGTTTAGTTCGCAACCGCATGTCTTGTAATTGATATACAATTGAAAATAATTGAAAAACACAAAAATTGTCACTTCCGGTGGACTGATTTTTTCAAATAGTACTTGGACTTTCCAATTTATAGAAACACTTAAGTGCGAAATATCGATCCGATCAGTCAATTCGTCTGAGCTGTACAGAGGACACAGACATTTAGTCTGCACAGACTTTTGATACACACAACACAGATTTTTTAAATGCTACATTTTTTACTTCGGCGGATACAGCGAACGATAAATCTACAAAAACCCGGAGGTAAAAAACTTAATAAAAGAAAATAAAACGTACGTTTGAGACATTTCTTGGATAGTTTTAATTTCGGTTTGCTCTGATAGTAATAACGAAAACTTATTTAGGTTCAAAAACACGAAGTTTTGAAAGGTCCTCAACCTAAAAATGCATAAAAAAATTTGTTCGTCCATTCAATCGAGTCTTCGTGATGAAACTTCATACTTATATTGGGAGATCCCAGCGAAATTGGTCGAAAATCGTAGGGTTAGGTTTTCTGTTGTCTGCAAATATTTTATAAAGTGTAGCAGTTACGGAAAAACTATTAAGAACAGAACGAGTTTAAGTTAAATTGGCTACAAAACTGGTTTGGAATTTTAAATCATTATTCTATAAACTTAGCAGAAATGAAAAGTTTTGATAAAAAACTTGGCTTGGAGTTTAATTGAACCATTTTTTTTTTGTTGAAAAAGGGTTATACACTATGTACGTAATCGAGTTTTTCTGCTTCACTCATTATAAATAAGTAACTCACGAGACAAAATCATGCTGAAATATGTAATGTATTAAAGAACAACAGCAAAAACAGGAATTGTCTTTAGCAAAAATTAATTTTCCTTTTGATTTAATTTAAATCACTTAAAAATTAACACCCCTATTCCACTAGTCGCATCACTTCAAGTGACGTGACCACACATCTTCCTGGTTACTAGAACATTAAATCAAAACTTACAAAATAATTGTTCAATAAAGTCGTTCTGGTTGTTTTTTAAATCTTAGTATGCTGCTTTATAAATATTTCCTTGAGACTGCTATCACTCCAAATGACAATTTCTATCACTTGAAATTTTGACGTGACAAATAAATAAGAAAAATTCAAACTAATAATGCCAATTAAGATTTAAAAAAAATTATTGACAGTTTTGCACAAAAATATTTAGTAAACTTTAATTTTAAAATCTAGTAACCAGGAAGATCCATAGTAACGTCGCATGAAGTGGTACGTCTAAGTGAATTGAGTTGTAACAAAGCAATAAATATAAATAAAATTAGTAAAAAAGGAACATCTATATTTATAAATTTAAATCCCCGATTGAGATGTTAACCGAAGTTTGTATAAAATTTAATAAATAATTCATAACAAAAGTTTATGTGCCCCATCTATTCCAAAACCAAAATACAAAATTAAACAAAACGAGAATTTATCGAATATTATGTTACAAACACAAAATACCGATTTCAAGAGATAATCTTTTATTATAACGAAAAATCCTGTCTGGAAATATCAAAAAAATAATATTTTATCTTATTATCAATACAGCGAATAATGAAAAAGTTTTTGTTTATTTAAAAAAAAAAAATTGGTTGTTTCAATTTTAAAAATAAATTATTAAATGAACAGTCTGAGATTTGCAAATTTTATTATATGTTCTCACATTTTTAAAAAGTAAAAAACTTTAGTCTGGCTTCGATACATTGAGATCGCAGCAGATTTGTTGAAGGATGTTGTTAACAAAGGATTTCAAGTTAAAAATCATGTTAATGAAAGAATGTTTAATTCTTATAAATAATCCTCAAATTTCAATTTATTGTTGCATTCATCCTGCTAGCGGTTTATGTGGGTTATGTAAATAATTTTATATAATGAAAAGGGCAAAGGGTGAAGGTATTGCAGAAATAAATAATTAAGCTGAAGAAGCTTAGTTTATTAAAGATAATGTCTGAAGGGGGCATATCTCCAATTATTTTGAAATACTATTACATAATTCATACCTATAAGAATTAAGAAGAAGTGTTTAATAAAATTATTTATTAAGTGTAAGTATGTTTCGCCAAGTGTGTCTATTGTTTTATGCGCTATGGGTTTTTAAAACCCACTAAACAGCTTTGATTTTACCAGAATTTTTTAATACTCAACATACACAGAATCACTATACTGATTTTGTAATCCGTAAGTTAGAAGATTCGATAGTAATCGAGTAATCGGTTATTTGAAAAAATGAAAAAAATAATTTTTTTTTTCAGCTTTAATTATAAAACGAAAATCCATGTACATGAAGAATATAAATATACTATTAACAGTATAATATTCAAAATGATTTTAATTTATTATTATTAAACATGTATTTTAAGAATAAAAGTGAATTGAAGATTTCAAAGTTCAATCTGGTTCGCAATTTTGTTTTAACCATTCCAGCAGTCGAAAACACACGTTCAGTTGCAGTTGACGTCGGTCTAATAGCTAAAAGAGCATGATACAATATAGCCAATAACGGTGTTCTTTTTTATATAAATCAAATTTGCGAAAATCGTTTTTTAATTGTTTTTGCAAATTATTTTCAGCAACACTTTCTGATGCTGATGTTGTATTAGTTATTAAATTTATAGTTTTTTTAAGCTCTTCATGAATATTTTGATCACCAGCTGCAGTTTGTTCTTGTGTAGAAGGGTTGGATTCTTCAGAAATTTCGTGTTCGTCTACGTTTAATGAAACTTGAGGGAAAATTGTTTCCATAATCTTTACTGCTAGCAATATTGTTACATTCTTTGATGAGAATTTGAATTGTTCGGTTGACTAGGAATATTTCCACTATCGAGGTATATTAGTAAGCTCATCAAGACTTCATCACGGCGTTCGTTCATTCTTTTCTTAACTGTATAGCTAGTAAATTTGTACTAATGGTATTTTTGTTTTCCTCTAATTTATTAAATATGAATTTGTAAACGCCTTCGGATGTTATTAGAGTTGCATCATTTTTACTTAATTCATTAACTGTCATTTCTATAGGCGTTAAAACTTCCAAAAAACTTTTTAGCAAAGTAATCTCGTTACCGCTAACAGTAGGCAAATGGATTTCTGTAAGTGACTCATTTACGCTATCAACTATATATCTAATATATAAAATTCTCGTGTCACAGTTTTCGTTGCCATACTCCTCCGAAACGGCTTGACCGATTTTGATGAAATTTTTTGTGCTTATCCGGTATCTATGAGAATCGGCCAACATCTATTTTTCATCCCCCTAAATGTTAGGGGTAGTCCACCCCTAAATTTATTTTTTTATTTTTTAGACAAAATTTTTAATTTCTATTTTTTTATGATACAACATACAAAAATACATACAATCCTCAATTTTCACCCTTCTACGATCAACCCTTATTTTTTAATAGCCATTTTAGTAATTTAATCATTTTTCCTCTCCGGTCGAAAACTGATCAATCGTCATTTAATTAGTTATCCCCGCCAAATGTCTACAGGTGTCACTTCTGACCCAGTAAACAGCACGGAGTAGGGATGAGAACGAAGCCGGTCTCCTTTCTTTCTCACTCCCTACACAGTTGTCGGCTATCATTATTGTTTATGCATCAAGTGTAGTAGTAACGTTGACAACCAATAACAACGGATTTTGTGTTGAAAGTATACTTTTTTTTATTAATATCGAAAATGTTGTTGATAATGATCATTAATTATTAATTTGATCATTAATCATTTAACAAAACAATTAAATTATTGAACGTAATAAATTTAAATTAATTTTTATGAACAAATATTACAGGAGCTGAAATAAACAAGAACGTTAGCTCAAAGGATTATTATGCGTACCGATTAATGATTAGACGTGGCCTGGACAACGTCATTTTACGATGTCGTGAGCTTTGTCAACAATTCATGGTCGACATGTACGCGAAGATTGAGAGCGAACGACTACGATACTTACGATATAATCAACAAAAGCTGCGCGTGGAAGAGTACATTCATTTGCGAGACGCTATCAACAACAACGCCGACGTCGCCGAAATTGGTAACCATGTCATTTTACCATCATCGTACGTAGGCAGTCCACGTCATATGCAAGAATATATACAGGATGCTCTGACTTTCGTGCGCGAATATGGACGACCATGTTTATTTATCACGTTCACATGTAATCCAAAATGGCCAGAGATTACATCTTTCCTACTGCCTGGCCAAAATGCAATACATCGCCATGACATTACAGCACGTGTGTTCAGACAAAAGTTGAAGTCTTTAATAAGTTTCATTACTAAATCACATGTATTTGGTCCCACACGTTGCTGGATGTATTCGGTTGAGTGGCAAAAGCGAGGATTACCTCATGCACACATTTTGGTTTGGTTCATCGACAAAATCCGTCCTGAAGAAATCGATAGTATCATTTCTGCGGAAATTCCAGATCCATCCACTGACCAACTGCTGTTTGATATTGTTACAACAAACATGATTCATGGACCATGTGGTACTCTTAATAGTTCATCGCCTTGCATGGCTGATGGAAAATGTACTAAAAATTTCCCTAAAGATTTTACCAATGATACGGATACAAATGTCGACGGATACCCAATATATCGTCGAAGAAATCCTGAAAATGGCGGACAATCATTTATTAAAAATATCATCAACACAGACATTGATATTGACAATCGTTGGGTGGTGCCATATTCGCCTCTGCTGAGCAAGACATATAATGCTCATATTAATGTTGAGTTCTGCAGTTCTGTGATGAGCATCAAATACATTTGCAAGTATGTCCATAGAGGCAGTGATATGGCTGTGTTTAGAGTGGAAAATACTAATGTGAATGCTCCTCCAGTGAATAAAAACGATGAAATAACGCTCTACCAAATTGGTCGGTACATCAGCTCCAATGAAGCTGCTTGGCGTATCTTTGGTTTTCCAATTCATGAACGGAATCCAGCAGTTGTTCAGTTAGCCATCCATCTTGAAAACGGTCAGCGTGTATTTTTCACGAACGAGACAGCGATTGATCGTGCAATAAATCCACCTAAAACTACACTCACTGCATTTTTTGAATTGTGTAATCGTGCGGATGATTTTGGTGCCTTCGCACGAACATTACTCTATTCACAAGTACCACGCTATTTCACATGGACTCAAACAAAAACATGGATGCCCCGCAAGCAACGCTCACCAGTTGCTGCATGTCTCAATTTATTTAAATCAAACGCCTTGGGGCGATTATTTACAGTCAATCCAAGACACACGGAGTGCTTTTATCTTCGACTGTTGTTGGTTAATGTTACTGGCCCATTATCATTTCAAGATATACGTAAAGTGAATGGGCAACAATATCCAACGTATAAAGATGCATGCCTTGCACTCGGCTTGCTGGAAGACGACAACCAGTGGGAATGCATGCTTGCTGAAGCTGCATTGAACTGTACAGCAATACAAATTCGTCTACTATTCGCTATAGTGTTGACTACATGTTTCCCAGCCCGAGCACAGATATTATGGGAAAATCACAAAGATTCAATGACTGATGATATATTGCATCAACATCGTATACGGTGCCACGATCTAACCATAACATTCAGCGACGAAATGTACAATGAAGCATTGATTGCTATTGAGGATCTTTGCATTGTCATTGCCAACTTACCACTTAGTAATTTCGGTATGAATTCGCCAAATCGAACTGCATCTGATTTAATGAATACTGAAATGAATCGTGAACTGCAGTACAGTACTGTAGAAATGGCAGCGATTGTTGCCCGCAATGTCCCACTAATGAATGAGGAACAAAGAACCATTTATGATCGCATTATGCTCGCAGTTTCAGCTGGACAAGGTGGGTTCTTCTTTTTGGATGCACCGGGTGGAACTGGCAAAACATTCGTTATTTCGCTAATTCTTGCTGAAATACGATCAAATAATGGCATCGCATTGGCCGTTGCATCATCGGGCATTGCAGCAACTTTATTGGATGGAGGTAGAACAGCTCATTCAGTATTTAAGCTGCCACTAAATATTCAGAATAACCCTGACGCAGTATGCAACATTAAGAAACAATCGTCCATGGCCACTGTGCTGAAACGGTGTAAAATTATTATTTGGGATGAATGTACTATGGCACACAAACATTCACTTGAGGCGTTGAACAGGACATTGAAAGATATTAAAAACAGTGACAAACTATTTGGCGGAACTCTGTTGGTCCTTTCAGGTGATTTCAGACAAACACTTCCAGTCATTCCACGTTCAACATACGCTGATGAGATCAACGCTTGCTTAAAATCATCTCCATTGTGGCGTAATGTTGAAAAATTACAGCTAAAAATAAATATGCGCGTTCAAATGCTTCAAGATCCATCCGCTGAAACATTTTCAAAACAACTCTTAGATATCGGTGATGGAAAAGTTGCTATAGATGAAACTGGATACGTAAAATTACCGACCGATTTCTGCACAATCGCTGATTCGCAAGATACTCTCATTGAACAAATATTTCCCGATGTACACACACAGTACATAAATCATGAGTGGCTTGCAGAAAGAGCGATTTTAGCGGCAAAAAATGTAGACGTTGACAATTCAAATCTGAAGATACAAATGTTGTTGCCAGGGAACTTGGTATCATATAAATCTATTGATACAGTTTGCGACGACAGCGAAGCAGTAAATTTTCCCACAGAGTTTTTAAACTCACTGGATTTGCCAGGCATGCCACCGCATAATTTACAATTAAAGGTTGGATCTCCAATTATCTTGCTTCGTAATTTGAACCCGCCCCGGCTGTGCAACGGTACGCGATTAGTCATTCAAAAATTAATGAAAAACGTGATCGAAGCCAGGATTTTAAATGGCAAGTTCAGAGGTGAAAATATACTCATACCACGGATTCCTGTTATACCTACAGATGTGCCAATTCAATTCAAACGTATTCAGTTTCCGATTAGATTGGCATTTGCAATGACTATCAACAAATCCCAAGGTCAAACGATGTCTGTTTGTGGATTAGATTTGAGAACACCATGTTTTTCACACGGACAATTATACGTGGCATGCTCTCGAGTGGGTAAACCATCCAGTTTGTTTGTGTTAGCTAAAGATGGACTAACAAAAAATATTGTTCACGCTATAGCATTAAGAGATTGATATTGTTTAATAGTGTTACTGTCGTAATTGTTTAATTAATGATATATAATTTTAAGGAATAAATTATAATAACTTAAAAATAATGTTTGCCTTTTGTTATTTTTATATTCCCTCATCGTTCACAGCGCTCCATGCTTATTTCACGCATATACCACATTCTTACATACATACAATATACACATTCTAACATACATACATACTTACAATAAGTAAGCTATTTGTTGTCTACACTAGAAATTACTAGGAAATTATTTATATGGCAAAACAACGTTTGCCGGGTCAACTAGTACAATATATAAATCGTTTCAACATTTTACACATTGAACTTCAACGAGTTTTTACGTCGAGAATCAGTTTCATCTTCTTTTTCCTGTGTCAATAATTTTTTGTTGCAAAATAGAGTTTTTAAATCAGACCGCTTAAATATTAGAATTTTCCTTATTTTTTGCACTACATTATTTACATCATCAGATAACGATAAAGCAGCATCAGTTTCTTCATGTTGAAGATCAAAATCCGCAAACATTTTTTTGTCTAAACAAACTTCCTCATTAGTTGGATGATCATCATCTTCAATGTCATCAATATCATAAAAATGTTCGTCATTTGCTTCATCGTCCTCGATTATATCAATATTGCATTCCATGTTTTTGTTATAAAAACAGTCCATTATAGCCAAATATAATGCGTGGTTGTGGCACAGCTGGCTAACTTGATTTATCATTTCACCATATTTACGCATTACTGATGCATCGTCATGTGTAGAAGCAATAACGTCGATATTTATGTCAATACTAAATTCATTTAATTTTTGCTCTACCAATAATTTAATTTTATCAGCGTTTCCTTTGCCTTTAATTTCACATAAACCGAGAACATATAAGTTACATGTTTTAATATTTTTCAAATCAACCACGTGAACAGGGGTGGGATGTTGTAACATCACTTTTTTCGATACTATCGAAATTTACATCTCTTTCATTACAAAATAAATTTGTCGTTTTTCCATTTTTCAATTACATTGCTTCTATTGCGATCTCTACCTATTCGAATAAAACATTATGTCACTCTACTTTTATTGTATCACCTACCTATTTTAAGAGTGATACTTTATCGAAAAAGAAAAAAGAGATAAATAAACAATTTATTCTAGTAGTAAGTGATCGCAATATAGAAAGCAAAATTGAAAAGTGAAACGACAAGCAATTTTGTTTTAGGAAAAAGAGATATAATATTCGAAAAATATCGAAAAAAGTGATGTTACAACATCCCCCCCCCCCCCCAGTAATATTCAAATAACGAATGACGTTACAATCAGTCCATTCGTCGACTGTTATTGAGAATTTTCTATTTTGATTTTATAAGTTGAAAATAATTCACGCAATCCTTTACATTTTACTTCATAATAACGATTAATACAAGAAACCACTGTTGTAATGCTCTGGCATTTTATACCCTCTGGATTTCACATATTCATTAATTGCCTTTGAGTTGATCATACTATTGAGTGACATTCCATCTTCTGCTGCTATTCTCGCTAATATTTCTTCTACCGACCAAATGGCACAGTGGTTAAAGCTTTGGCATTTGGATCGGGAGGTACCGGGTTCGAATCCCGATAGGGGCAGGATTCAAAAGTGAAATTTCATAACCGATTACGATCGGGAATGAAATGTAACACATCTATGACCCCCTGTCGGAGTGCAAAACTCATGGTCCGACCCATTTTCCATGTCCAGTATAGGCTGGCATGGAGCTTGCAATGTGCAGATGGTTTTAAACCGGCCCTATAGCCGTACGTCTTCGATTTGGCAGGTGATGCGTAAAGTAAGACGGAAAAATAAACCGCGAAAGAGCAGGGGTGCTTCGGCCCCAAAACAGATGGCATGGATAAATAAAAAAAAATATTTCTTCTAAAGATCCCTTCTTTAAATAATCCGATATACAGTTATTTGATTCAAATTGCATTTTAATTTTTTTGTCTACATTATTCGGCACTGTTTCTTCTCCATTTTTCTGCAGTTTTTTAACTTTACATATTGCTTCTAAAGAATTATTAGGATTCTTTTTAAAATGTTTCCAAATGTCTGATCGTTTTGACATAGCCTACAAGATTTTAAAACAATATCAAAATTATGTTTCGTACTTACACATCAAATTTTGTCATCTGTTTGTATTTACTTACCGCAGATGATAAATTATAACATACATACAGACAATATTTAATAAATTGGGATACTGACATTGTTTAAACGACTATTTGAAATCAATCGGATTTTTCTCAATTCGGTTGATGTAAAA
Organism: Nephrotoma flavescens; assembly: GCA_932526605.1. NCBI lineage: Eukaryota > Metazoa > Arthropoda > Insecta > Diptera > Tipulidae > Nephrotoma > Nephrotoma flavescens. The sequence goes on from OW052222.1 coordinate 83,240,517, forward strand.
TTAAATACAAGAAAATAACATGACAAAAATTAAATCAACACTGATCGGCACCTATTTTTGAGTTTTGTAATGTTAATGATTAATAGCTGTGTTCTTTTGGTAATATTTTTTTTAATGGGTTTAGTGGGCGTTTGTTTTTGGGTTTATATAATGCAAATGTTATATTTTTAAGATTACGAGTAATAATCAAATATTTAAAAAAATACTCGATAATCGAAAGAGGCAAAATGGGACCAGTAAAATCGAGTAATCGATTACTCGATTTGGAAAGCCTAGCAACACCTAACCGCTCTGCTTGGCAGTAAATTACTTTAATATTTTCGCTGGTTTTGGTTTGCAAGGACGAACAATACACGGCCTGTGTTCTTCGCAACACTTGAGGCTTGATAAATGGAGTCATTTTCCTTGTGTAGATTTTTATCATTTAATCAAAAAATTTGTATTATTTTGGTTTAAGTTTTATTTTTAATTAACTCCATTAAAAATATTTAAATCTATGTAGGCTGTCCAAAAGGGACGGGGTGCCCCAAAATGTACGCAAGATTTGCATTAAATAGAAAATTAATTAATTTATTGCTTGCAACCAAAAAAGAAAACACGTTGACAGGTGACAGTTTAGGGTTAGTAAACATACAGCACTACACGAAATAACAACGCGTTTACTTTGTTGAACAATATTTCAAAAATAATGAGCGTTTGAATGCTGATTTTTCGAGAAAAATCATCCTAAGCGATGAAACTCATTTCCACCTTGGTGGCATCGTTAATCCTCAAAAGTGCCTCCGTTCAGAGAACCCAAATCTTATTGTCAAAAACAAGTGCGTCCACAACGTTTGACAGTTTTGTGTGGATTTTGGGCTGGAGGCGCCATTGGATCTTACATTTTTGAAAATGAGGCTGATCAAGCAGTTACTGTTATTGGCGCTCGACTTCGATGTTTGTGGAATAATACTTCTTTAAAATATTAATTGATGATTGTGTAGTTTAGAATTGTGTTGTGTTTGTATTACTAACTATCGGATTTACCTAGGTAACTGTATTCGGAGTGAATTAATCAATCAATTATGTTTTAGGAAGCTGGAAAGTATTACTGTTGAATTATATTTCAGGGAATTTCCAGATGCTCGTGAAATAATAATATTTTTTTATCAGGTTGCTGATTTAAAGAAGCAATTGTTGAAGACCAATATCATCGTTATCCATTGAACATATTAAACCTTTATCCCCCTCCGTAGATTAGAATTGTGTTGTGCCGTACGATTGCTAGGTGTCTGAAACCGCGTCGTTCTGTCCCAAAAAAAAAGCTTTCCTATCCCTCCTATTGTTATGTGTAAACAGGCTGTAGGAATAGGCCCGGCGTTAATCGGGACACTTGTCAAGTACTTGGTTCTACAGTCCAATCAATCAATCAATTATTAAGTTTTTGAATATGGTCGAAATCTAGAAGGAGTAAACCTAAAAAAAATTCCTCTGAAGGAGCTGTTAGAGATCCAAAATTGAAATAAACCTAAACATTTTTTTTCGTTTCGTATCAACAGTTTTCCTTGACAACTTTCACAATCAATTTTTTTTAAAATACAATATTCTGTGAAGTACATTATTGCGTTATTCAGTATGATATTAAAATATGATTTTTCGATTACTTCATCTGGTGGGGAGATATTGGTTGATTCCTTTTGACATTTGAGACTATTTTCATATTCTAATTTAAAACTGTGGCAATCCAGTTCGTTTTCTGCTTCATCAGAAATGCAATTTTGAAACGTGACTGCTATTTTCCGCACAACAATATTTGCAAAATATACCTACTCCTATTTCATGGCTCGAAGGCATGTAATTAAATCCTCCTTTTCCTCTAAACATTGAAAAAAAAATCCAGAAAATCTTGACTAGTTCTTCCCATACGTAAATACTTTAAACCAAATTGTTCGTTCAATAAATGAATTAATACAATTTGCGCATTTATGGTCGTTCTCAGTCCCATTATAAATATAAAATATTTTTCATTTTTGGAGATAATTTTTAGAGTATCTAAGAATTGCAAACTTTCGAATCGTTATTGTCAATTTCTAATGGACGCTCAAAAGGCACAGAAGACGAAAAATTTCGACAATTTAAGCTATCAAAAATATCAGTAATCTTTGTACAAACTCGTCTGTTGGTATGGCATTATTGAAAAAATCACCAAAAATGTACGGATTTACTTTTAACGTTCTTAAGGTGCGGGAAACTGTGTTACATATGTAATATTTGGGCTGCCATTTTTAAATTCATTTCTGGTTTAGGCATTTATTTTATTTCTTGAAGGCATTCCACACCAAATACATATTTTACGAATTACATTTATATGAACCACTCCAATTTTCGAAAGTTGAATTTGGTTTGTGGCAGCTTGGCCTCAAGTTACCAATACAAAAATTAGTTGTAACTGCTCCTTACATATTGTAATGTTTTCTTTCAACATTTCCGACAAATTGATTGGCTTAGTCGAATTCTTAATCAATACATAATTAAGTACATACTTCCAATCATTCACCAATCCACACAGCATAAAAAATAATGTAGATGTTGCTAACTCGTTCTTCCTTTGGTGTACATCATCCTAAAAACCAAAGTTAAGTCTTTATTGATATGAATTTCATCAAAACATAACACGCATATCTTTTATTTTTCTTCTATTGGGGCAAAAAACATTTCGAAGTTGGTTAATTAAATCATCATTAGTTCCAGTGGCACTATTCCCGTAATTCCCTGGGAATAGGGAATTGAAGCAAGATTTTATATGTAATTTCAGTTGAAATATTTTTTTTTCCGGCCTACTAAGGATAAAAGTTTGATGTAAATATTTATAAATTAGGAATAATTTTTCCATATCTAAATTGGCAGGGAAAATTATCCCCAATTTTATTTTGTTTTCAAAAAAATTACCACCAGATTTTTATCTAAGTATGCCAGAAAAAAAAAATTTAAAATTGAAATTACATATAAAATCTTTTCCCAATTCCCTATTCCTAGGGAATTACCAGAATAGTGCCATAGGAGGTATAAATTTAGTTAGAAACCTAATGTAATTGTTCTCTTAGATATCGATAGGGGGTGGAGGCTGATTTAAAGCGACGATTTTACAAAAAGCTTGTCGTTTGAGTTATAATAGAAATCTTCCTTTGACTAGAAGTTTGCAAGCATTTTTGGTATTGTGATTCATATCGAGGGTCTAAATATGGTTACCAATATTTGTAATTTTACAATATTTCACCTTATTATTAAAGCTACGTACTTAAAATTTTGTTTATTTTTTTAATATTTCTTTTATTAACTTGATTAGCTTAATATTTTTAGAAATCTTGTTTTTTCCATTGGTACTTTTTCAGTAGGCAACGAATGCAGTTAATTGATGCAATAAGTCGTAAAAAAGCAACTTTATCATCGGGAGTTTCGGTTTGGATACTGTTGGTTGATGGATTTAATCTAATGGATTTTTCAATATAAAATTGAGGTTCTAGATTGCTTTGATAAAGATTATTAAAGTTGTTGAACTGTATTTTCATTGTTTATTTTTTTCACAGTATATAAAATTGGCACCGCATTTTTATAGTTAGAGGATGTTATATGTTCCTTTAAAAAGTGCTTTCGACATGCGTAATTATGTTTGTTAACAATTAAAATTGATGAAAGTCCTATTGAATCTATCCAGTTTTGAGCTTTTACTGAATTTCGTGGAAATTTGAAATTTTTTAAGTCTGATTTAGCCGATTTCAGCTTGTAATTTGGAACAATACAGATTAAACGTTGTTTTGTATTTTTTAATTCGGCTCTTGCTTCTAAATTTTTAATAAATAATAATACAAGTTAATGGCGTAGATATTCGATTGTCTAGCAAACAAGCACTTTGCTAGGAAAAATCCTGCCTACCACAAAAATTTGAATTTCAAATTAAAATTTTTATAAAATTTTTGTTTATTTTTGCAATTGCACAGTAAAACAACACAAAAATTTGCTGTTCATTTTTTGAAGCCGCAAATTTATTGTGCAATCGCAAAAAAAACAAAATTTTTTTGAAAAACGTAATTTGAAAATCAAATTTCCTTGCTAAAACTGATTGAGTAGCTAGGATTTTGATCAACAAATTGCTTGCTTGCTAGCCGATCGAGTATCTACCTCAATATCTTGAAAGAATCCGAAGGTTTAGGTGTAACACAAGTATCATAAGTACTTCAGTACGATTCATTACTCAAACTCTGAGACATAGTTGTACACCGTCATTCCATTCTCAAGTTCAAAATTTATATGGAAAACGTGATTTTTTCTATTACATTGTTTCAGAAACATGAGCTAAAGCGGATCAGTTCAAGAAACACAGCTTAGGTAGGATTTCAAGACACAGGTCAATGTCAAACGATAAAAATCATTTTCAATTAACCAGTGCAACATTTCAGTGTTTTAGCATGAACAACATTTTTAAACGTGGACAATGCTACAAACAGTTCAATTAAAAAAAATTCCAACTTCAAAAATTGCAAAGTTCCCTTTGTTGCACAGAAAAATATTAAACATGTTAATGTGAAATCTAATTAAACCGGATACAGATGCTTAATAAGTCATCATTTAGACTGTAGATGCTGCATTGTCAAGCTCCTTCACTCAATTAATATTAAAAATTATTTTCAGATTAATCCAAAATTAGAACAATAGTTTAGAAGAAATAAACATATTATATTTGAGATCTTCTAAAATACAGGGTCTTGGCGATAGCTGTATACAGGCCAGTTTAGGATTGAGCTTTAATTGTTTAGGAATTTAAGGTAGCAGAAAGAAATGTTTTATCATGGTTGGCTAATTGAAATCCAAACTTTAGGTAAATCGTAAAATTTGGATAAAGTCAACTTGATTTTAATTCATTATTTTTCCATTAATTTTTGTTATGAGAAATTCACAAACAAACAAAGCTATGTAAAATATTAATCTTAAACTGGCCTCTAATATTTTATATCTCAAAGCAATACACCTCATGTTACATTTTTATATGTATGTCAGATCACGAAATATTTTTGATGTTCGATTACTCAGAACTTGCAATCAAAATTCACTAGTTTTCGGTAGGGTAGATTCACGTTTTATAGATCAAACATACTATTGTTAATGGTTTTAAAAAAATTACCAAACGCTCTAAATAAATATCTCTTATGGATAAATAAAGATCAAAATATTTCTATTGAACTTAAATTGTTTTAATTTAAAAGTTCTTCTAGATTAAACTACTAGATTGCTGATAATAATTTTCGCTGTTAAATTTTTTTTAAATCGTTGTCTGGTTCCATTATAATACATACACACAGGTAATTTAACTAAGGTAACAAATGAGATTTTTGTAATGATTTTTTTAATAATTTTAAATTTTTAGCGATGAATATATCTATCGTAACTTCCCAGAAAGGAAATGAAAAATTGTTCGTGGATGGATTTGGGTACCATTTGTCTTTGAAAACAAAAACGACATATAATTGGGTGTGCAGTACGAAAAAGAATAATTTGTGTAAAGGACGGATTGTAACAAAACTGGTGGATAATCAACACAAAATTATTAAACCATCAGGAAAAATGTATATCTGAAGTGAACTTTTACATTAAAACAAATGCTTAAAACACAGATTTGCCACCAACAATTTTGATCAGAAATTCAATTGTGCAGACACCTAATATTTCACGTGCCAATTTACCTACTAAAGAGGAACAAAAAATAAAAATTCATCGTGCACGTGCCGGCAAAATAAATGAGCCAATTGATCTCCGAAATATTAATATTCCTGAAGACATTAAATATCTCGAAGGGGAATTATTTATTCTTTGTGAGGATGTATTTTGATGAGGAGAAAATTATTATTTTGGGTACTAAATCGTCTTTAAAACTCCTTGGAGAATCTAATTATTGGATTATGGATGGAACATTTGATGTAGTTCCATCCATAATGCGACAACTATTTTCTATTCACGCGAGTATTGAAAGGGAAATAGTTCCCTTAATATTTTGCCTAATGAGCAAAAAATCAAGAAAAGTTTACGATCAAATATTTTTCAATATTTATAAAATTGCTTTGGAGTACGAAATAATTTTGAAACCAACCAGGATTATTTGCGATTTCGAGAAAGCCATTTTTCTTCAGTGAACATTTTTTTTCCGGAGACCTCCCTCAAAGCCTGTCTTTTTTATTTTGGCCAGATCATATGGAAAAAGGTCCAGAAAGAAAAATTAGCGGTTAAATATGGAAATTCTGAATCTTTTGCGATTCAAATAAAAATGATAAAAAGTTTAGCTATGGTGCCTCTCGAAGAAGTAACTTCTTATTATTCGGGGATAGCAAAAAACTTTGATGATGAAGACGCAAAAAAAATTGGGGTATGGTTTAAAAAAATTATATTGGACAATCTAACGTGCAACCCAGGCATTAGCCCGAGTTTTGGGCAGTGGGTCCTACAGAAAGCGGAAAAGTAAGCTTCTCTAGGACGCAGAATAGCGTCGAAGCATGGCACTGTCGCCTAAAATTAGTTGTTGGAAAACGGCACGCTGGAGTATACAAACTAATAAAAGATTTAGCTGAAGAACTGCTTGTGGCAAAATCGAACATTGAGAAGGTTAAGTACGGTCACAAATTTTCAAGGAAAAGAAAAATAATTGAAAAAAATAAAAAGAATAATAAGAAAACGACATATACTTGGAAAAATTGACTTTTTGAAGCGAATTGCTTATAATCTAATATAAAAAAAATGTAATCTTGTCAAATCTTTGAAAAAGATGAAATATATTGAACTTTGTTTTTAGTAATTTTATTAAATTTTTTTATAAACGAAGATTTATGAAATTACTAATTAGTTATTAATCGCTTCGAAAACTTTACAGATATGGATGAAACAATTCTTGGGTTCACACACGCGCACACACATATACACACGCAAACACCCGACTCACACACACACACTTACACCTACACACCCGACACACACAAACATACACACAAATCACTTTTCTCCTAATTATAAAATCTCGCATACAATTTTCGCCGTAAATATATAAAATCGCACGATATATGAATTTACGGAGAAAATTTTATGCGAGATTTTGTAATTAGGAGATTTTGAAATAGAGATTTTGTAATTAGGAGATTTTGTAATTAAGAGTTTTTGTAGTAGAGATTTTGTAAAAGATATTTTGTAATTTCGTACTCAACCCTAAAAAACATCCTTCAACAAATCTGTTGCGGTACCAATGTGTCGAAACCAGTTTTAAATTGTAAGAACATAAAATAAAATTTGCAAATCTCAGACTGCTCATTTAATGATTTATTTTTAAAACTGAAACAACAAAATTTATTTTTTTTAAATAAACAAAAACTTTTTCATTATTCGCTGTATTGATAATAAGATCAAATATTATTTTTTGATTTTTCCAGACAGCATTTTACGTTTTAATAAAAGATTATCTCTTGAAATCGGTATTTTGTGTTTTTGGCATAGCATAATTTTATGATTCTCGATAAAATTATTGGTTTCGTTTAATTTTTTTTTTGTGGGAAAAGATAGGGCACTTAAAATTCTGTTATGAATTATTTATTAAATTTTATACAAACTTCGGTTAACATCTCAATCGGGGATTTAAATTTATAAATAACATGTTAATATTTTCATAATTTTATTTGTATTTATTGTTTTATTAAATAATAAGCGATTTAAATTAAATAAAAAGATAAATTGATTAAGGAAGGATTGCTAAAGGAAACTCTTGCTTTTGCTGATGTTTTATTGACAAATGAAATATTTCAGATTTTAACGTAATTAAAACATAAAATATTACGAATTTAATTAATTATTTTCTAATTAAGTGTGTATTTACTAAATTAAATTCATTATGAAACCTAACCTAAAACTTCGATTTATGGTTCTCACCTAGTATCTACTTATATATCTTATTTACAAGCTCGTTATATGCGTACTAACTATTTTATCCTCCTAAGCGAAAACTGTTTTTAGTTTACTTTTTCTATAACATAAAATTAAAATATTAACAAATAAACCTAGGCATGAGATAATCGATTTAAGATTATCATCTTATATGCGTATATGAAGTGAACCAAGCATTCCATCACAGAAAATAAAAAAAAATTAATCAAGTGAAACAAATTAAAAAATTAACCGGTGCAGACCATGTTTTAAATAGCCAACTTGCTTTTGTGTGAAATTAGCAACACCTAGAAATTTTATCAATATTAATGAGAAAATGAAGCGGTAAATATGTTGTGGCCAACTACCGACTTTATATTACCAATAATGTATACATACAGTAGGTGCAACAAGAGCGTGTACGGCTTAAAAACTATAGGGACAAATTTGGGCGGGGCTTAAACCGGTTTTATATTGATTCCTCTTGGGCAGGGTTGTCGTTTTCCATAAGTCAAAAGTAGCAGAAATAGTGTAACAATGGGAGTATTTCGAGAATGAGAGGAGTAAATGAAAAAAATAAATGTGGTTTTTCTTTTAGAAATTTACAACAACAATCCCATATCTCTTTTTAAACCAAAAAAGGGAAGAAGTGGGTCAATTTAACTCGAAACCACACAAATGTGTGAGTGGAGAATCATAGTGCGTGGTGGCGTTTTTGATGAAAGGTTTCGCTTGGTTTGAAGTAGAGCTGGCACAGTTGTGTGTATGGTTGTAGTCTTTTTTTCGGACGAGGGTGGGGTTGGAAGGAATGGTTGGTTCAAGGCACATACGGGAATACATTTTTGACATGGTACTTTTGCCCTACCCACACAGACAGATATGTGTTTTTAACCAACTTGCACATTTGTGCATTCCTTTTAGACTTGTTTTCGTCCAAAAGGGAACACTATAGCCATACACATGGTTGTGTTAGTTTTGCTTCAAACCGGCGAGGTTTTTTATCGGAAACGCCGTTACATGCTGTGATTTTTTGCTCACACGTTTGTGTGGTTTGGACTTTTTTTGAATTTTTTTTTTTATTTTTTGGTAATTCCCAATTCGAATAGTTTTAAACGAACTTTTCTGTAAGCGAGTAATAGAAAAAGACAAACAGGTAAAAAATTGAAACAATTAAAAAAGGAAATCCGACAGTTTTTATATTGAATTTCATTTTTCTTTTATTATATGATTTCGCATATCGGAAGAGTGTGTGTAGTTTAAAACATATGTAGTTTTTCTCGCTTACGCAAATAAAAAAGAAAGGAACACCTAATTTTTTCAGGGGAGTATAGATTTGATTTGCGGAGCATACTTAGTACATCGGTGATGAAAGTAGTACATTTACTCCTATAGTAGTACTTTCGAGAACACTGCTCTTGGGTGCTCTAAAACAAACATTAGTTTAACTGCAACTGTTTAGCGGGTAACATACTAGAAAGAACTGATTGCGATTTACAGAAAAGCGATTTGAAGCGGTGTTTTTTAGACTACATCCGAGAGGACCAAAAATATCGGTTGCAAGTGCAGCAAAATATATAAAAAAAAGTCGGAAACATTTTTGCAGAAGTGGATTACACATTATTCAATGTATAAAAATGTTGACGATTTGTCAGATAGAGGCAAAATCCGGACCTCTACAAAAAAGGAGGATGATGCCATCATACAGTTATTTGATGAAAATCCAGGCTTACGCTGGATCCGCAGCTGTGGAATAATTGGCGAGAAAGAACATTATTATATCAAAAACAACCATACGAAATAGAATACATAGCAAAACATTCTTGTGATGGTTAAAAATCATAATTATTACTACTATAAAAACATATTTATTTCTTCAATAAAATTGGCGGTTCTGATAATTTTTTGACATAAATCGGCGCCTAAACTTGATCAGAAATCCATTTGACCAGTTGTCCCAAAGGTTTATATCCTGATCTTAATAGCCGCTTCAGACACGAATTTTATTTTCAAATAAAAAACCACTAAAATTGTGAAGTGGGCCAAACTGGCCGACATTCACATACAAATGCAGTTAATTATGCGGCACAGTATCAGCACCACCTCAGTAATACATAAAAAAAATTCCAAGTTTGAGCCTAAGGCAAAAATTTAAACTGTGGCTTGAAATTTTGCTTAATGCCTAAATAAAAAAAGCTTAAGCCTACTAATTTGTTTTGGACTAGAGTACTTGTAACTATTTATATAGACCTAAGAATAAAAAAGTTTGAGTTCAAAAATTGATTTTCGGTTATGAAATTTTTTTAATGCTTAAATAAAATTTTTTAAATATTACACTCACTAATTGATATCGTAGGTGAGAAATAGGTGCATAGAGAGAGCAACAAAACAAAATTGGCACACCATCGTGTTATGGTTCTCTCGGATTTACTTTATTTTTTTACCTTGTTAAAGTTAGCCGAAAGATTCCAGCCGAAAGATAATGCAGATAGTGTCTTGACTGTTTTTAAACTCTCTTTATACTCTCGCCCCTATCGATTTTTAAATTCCTATAAACTGAAATAATTTCTCCTTCACCCGAATGATGTAATTCGATCCTAAATTCTCCTAATTTTGAGTTCATGACTGATTTTTGCTGTATTCAAGACACTATCTGCATTATCTTTCGGCTGGAAACTTTCGGCTAACTTTAACAATATTATTTTTTTGTTTTTTTATTTGTATATTATGCTCACTAATTGATATCGTAGATGAGAAATAGGTGCTTAAAGAGAGTAGAAAACAAAATTGGTGCGTTTTTTGGTTATATCGTATTTACTTTATTTTTTTATTTCGTTGCATATTCTTGGGACAAAATGTCGTTGCATTTTCTATATAATGAGACCCCAAAAACATCTTCGACTAAAACTTTAGGTTTATGCCAATTTTTTGGATATTTTTTATTTAATAATAAAATCGTTGCACAATGGAGTGAAAATTGATGTACCATAAACTGCATCATTAACAATTCTATAAAGTGCACACGGTGCGGCATATAGCAGACAATTTCGAAATTCAGTTGCCTTTTAGTTACTAATTTCGTCTAGTAATCTAAATTTTCTAATAAATTCGAAAGGTTTTGTTTTTTTCTAGCTCAATAAACGATCTGATATCATAAAAGTTTCAGAAAGAAGTCTTGGGTTCATGTTGAACCGATCTCATGTTAAATCCGTTTTGTTCACAACACCAGGGCAAATGCCGTGCATATAGTCTTGTGGAAAGCTTCTCATCATGCCAATAGGTAGCTTTTCATGGGAAAACGAGCCAATTTGATGCTTTATTTGGTCTCGATTTCTAAAATCAATTCTTAATCGACCACGTCTAGTTGGGTAACTCATGCGGTGATTTTTATGGCAGTAATCACATTCCACTTCACAAAACCTACATCCGAAATACGCATTATGCCCTTTGATAGATGTAACATAATCTTTTGCTAGTACATCATCACACATAAAAGTAGTTTGTTTGATGTTATAAATCATTTTATTTATTCGAATGTCAGTTGACAGTAACTGATTTAATTCAATAATAAAATCACTCAAAAAAAACATCACAGCCTTTTGGGTTGAGAATCCTTTATGCACACCTATTAAAAACGGGTTCCTAGAAATACAAGCAACAAGCCCAAAAATAAGCCAAAATTAGCTTTTTGAACTGTCACTTATAGGAAGACCATCAATTTTAAAATACAAATTGAATTTAGTTCAGGAGAATATAAAGATTTTAGAGCTCTCAATTTAATGTGGCCTGTGGGATTTTGTAACATCACGTTTTTCGACACTCTTTTATCGGTTTCGATACTCTTTTTTCTAGAACAAATTTGCTTACTGTTTCGCTTTTCAATTAATATTTTCTATTGCGATCGCAGTCTACTAGAACCATTTTGTTACTTGTCTCTATTTCGTTTTTCGATAAAGTATCACTTATACAAACAAATGATAAAAACAGAGTAGAGGCATAATGTTCTATTCGAGGTTGCTAAGATCGCAGTAGAAATAACATAATTGAAACCTGAAAAAACGTTCAATTTTTTCATGATAAAAGAGACGTAAATTTCGATAGTATCGAAAAAAGTGATGTTACAAAATCCCGCAACTGGATTACCATATTTAATTGATTCGATAGCTTTTGTGGTTTTTAATAGGAATCGAGGCCCAAGAGGAATTTCTTGGTGTCCAGTTGTCTTTAGAAATTTTAATAAGCTGCCAAGAGCATTATGGGGTGTTTTAAATTCAATAGCCTATTGCTATACATTTTCGGTAAAAGAAAACGGAGACGCTTCACTTTTAAGCACATTATTTTGCTCGTCAATGCTATATTCTCAGTCGCTTCAATTAGATCATTCATTTCAGAATGTAAAATTTGTGGTGATAATTCTCTTTGGTCCACTGTCTTATACCCAGTTAATTTTTCGTACATCATATCATGCAGTAATCCATTTACAATGTAAGATGACAAAAGATCTCTAATCAGACGCATCCTTACTAATCGTCCTAGATTGATTAAAAATTGATGAGTTCAACGTCTAAGTGTGGTATAACTGGCATGTTTAAATATTGGACGTTCTTTCGTACCAGAAGTTATGTAGGGAAGCAGTTTATAACTATTTTATAATAAATAAAACACTAAACTTGTAATTTAATTAATTAATAATTTTTTTTTGTTTGGTTGGTGGTGAGCTGTGGCAAGATGTGGCTCTGGGTAATTCCAAATTCGAAAAGGCAGATGATATTTTTGATTCTGGTCTTCTTGCCTAACATAATTGTAAAACCAACCAAAACTGATTTTTCAAGGTTTTAAATTGGTACCAAAATATTTCGGTACACCCTCTACTAAAATATGTTTTATGGAGGAATTGTCCATTTAAAAAGAATTATGTTGACGGAGGATTGCCCGTTGAGAAATAGTTGTGCATTGTTTTTTTGCCGATGTTCTCCCCACCTTGGGATCTTTTAGTACCATTATAATGATGTATGTTCATTGTATCGGCAGAGCTAATGTAAATTGTTTATCAGGAGAATTAGATTGATGATAGATAATGTGTCATTGTGGTCATGTGTTTTGTTCTTGAGGATGGAGCTTCTATTTTACTTTACAGTTCTTGAAAGCTGCACGCGCTTGTACACTTTTCCGCTGTATATCTAAACTTGGCGTGGAACCAGCATAAGGTTGGGCCTAATGCTATGTTTGCTATGTTTGTTTTTACAGCTGGTTGATTCTTTTGTACCAGTCTGTGTGCCGCGAGCGATGGTCGTGGCCGTCTTATTCGAATGCGCGTGTGGATAATTGTTTCTATTCTTCTAATTCGAGTCTCCATCTTTTTTAATGATACCGAGCGGACGGTTTGGATAAATTACCGATGTAAACCACTTTCTTTGAAAACGCAGTATTTTATACGGATCCGCTGGAAATGGCGCTTGAAGTCCCTTGGTTGTTGGATCCACGACTAATGTTGGTTTTTGTTCTGTTGGGTGTTTGTGTTTTTGGACATGCGATTGCAACCCTGTCTGTATTGCCATATCGATATCTTGTATTAATTTGTCATTGCGGGTTACCATTTTGACCTTTTCGAGGAAGTTGATCTTTTGAGCCATTCTGTGGGAGAAAAGTAACAAAAAATGTGTATGTTAAATCTTTAAATATATGATGGTTTGTTACACTTGTTGACTAAATTGTTTGTATGGAAGGTACCTCGGTCAAAATTGTTTACTGACACAAATTGGTAGAAACAAAAGTTATAGTAAAAATATATTTTCTTAATAGATTTATTTTCATTAATAAATTTATTCAGAAAAATATTTTTTACCGGGAACATATTCCTTTTTCCGCAATATTTTGGGAAACTTTAAAAATGAGATTTTTATAAATATTCTCCCTAGAGTGAAATACAAATTATTTATTGATAGCAATGGGCGCTTTCAAGTCCCCTATCATGATTAATTAAATCATCGCCAATTTGATTTAAAAATTTCATAGTGTATTTTCATAGCTATTTCCGCGATTTTACTCAACATGTTTACCTGAAAGCGCCCAATTATAAAGTTTGGATAAAAATAAATATTTGTGTGTTTACCGATATTGAATTTTGTAGTTTTTGCGATAAATTTTATTCAAAAGTTTTTTATAGCCCAAAACAAATGTAAAGTAAAATCTCAAACAATTAAAAAAATACAATTCTTGGCATGTTAATCGTTGCCACTAGATTTGAAAAAAACTGCATGTATTACATTTACCCCCGATTCTAACGTGCAGTCACATACGTATTTTCAGTCTTAGTGAAAACTTTTGTTTTAACTACGACTGTAGACTTTGTTTTCGTATTCTGTGTGAAGTCGTAACTGTCATTAGTCTTAACAAATCGTCTTAGTGAGCGACCAAAAAGGTGGTCTAAGCAATATAGTTTGACGTTTAAAAGTGTTTGAATTTCAATGTACGAATATGTATATAGTACGTAGTATGTTATATGTCAATGTTTGTTATAATTATTGGTAAGTTTTTAAAAATCTCTAATAATTTTCTATATTTAAATATGAACGTTTCCATTAATTACAAGTAATTATAATAGTTTACGTTTAAAAAAAAAATCAATTATTATGTACAATTTTTCATTTTACAAATATTTTATCACAACCGCAAACAATAAAGCTAATTTTTACTGCATTGTTTATTTTATGTATATTTTACAGTTTTTGAAGATTAGCGCTGTTTGAGATGTTAGCGCTTTTAGTAGGTGAAGAAGACAGGTCAGTATGAATTGGTGTTAATATTAGATACTGGAATTTATTAATTCTTGTATAGGGCGAACCGAAGAACACATCTTCGATACCTTCGAGACAGCGCAAACCCCTTTGAAATAGAGGATACGATATTCTGAGAATTTTTCCGGCTACCAAATGCTATAGCCATCAGTTTTATTCAGGAACTTCGGGAATAACACCGAAACCTCAGAAATTCTGCGAAATATAAAACAAGTGATTAATAAAATGTGTTTATTAAGTATCATTTGATGTGGATTTTTTTTTATCATTATATTTAGTCATTATATGATTTTTTATAACTGTCGATTTGAGTTCAACAATAAATGAGTTTTTTAAAGTTGATCGGCTGTTTTTGTTGTGAAACATTTTTTTAATTGAATCAATATCATCAGTTTTTATGCCAACGTCAAATTTAGTTAGAGTCTCGAGCACTAAGTTACAGGCTTGTTGACCAAGAGCATCAACATTCTGAATTGGATTAATAGGCAAGCCACAAATGACAATATTGTTTCTAATTTCCCCTTGATTATATTGATCTAAATGAGCTTCCATCAGGTTTAATTTAGCCTCGCGAATATTTGCATTCAAGCTCCATCAGCCTTTCATTTGCTTTTGTATTAGCCTTAGTAAGATCTTTTATGGTCGCGTTTAAATCATCTAAGCTTGTGCAAACAAACGACTGCGACTTCTCCATATCTTCCAATTTATTGAGCTTCTCCTGCATAGATCTCAAAATAGAGATAATCCTCTATTTCAGTATCCTCATCACACACAATGATTGATTTGCGTACACTCGAATGACACTTATTGCACAGCTATGTTGAAGAACCATTGGAAAGACTCTTGTACTGCTCATCAGATATATTGCCACAATTAATGTGATAAGCCTGATCGCACTTAACCGGCTGGTTTATATTATTATAGGGCCAATTATATTATTATATTTGTTATTTATTATAAATTTTAATTATAGTTAATAAATCAATAGATTATGATTTATTCACATTGCACCAACATAACTTCTACCTTGCAATGCACGATTTTAGATGTTAAGTAGGCCCTCGTTTGGTCCCTTTTTCTCGCACACTCCAGTATAGTTTAGGAAATTTTAATGATCGTAAATAGGTGAACACATTCACTGCTTCCACTTACACGATTGCGCGTTGCACATTATTTTATTTCATTTTTCGTAAATGTTATAACTATTATTGCATAGTTTTTATATCGAATTTCGCATAACCATTTGTTGAATTATATCAGTATATTATAATCAGTTAAATATAATATTACACTATAGCACAGTTAATTTTTCTTAGCTTATCTACTTTTCACATTTTAAGAAACAAAAACGAACTTTGTAGCCGCCCATCCCCAGTATCACAGTTTCAAGTGAGGAATTTTATTTCACAGAGCCATTCAGTTCAATTTGTTCCGTTTTAATTCTTTTATTTTTATTGCAAAAACTAATGCCCGACATACAGCATAATATCTTGGAGCTTTCATGTTCACTTTTACTAAATAAATTACACCGATAATTACTATTTTCAAACGATTCGATATCTATAATAAATATTTCTGGTCTACTTAAATACAAACTGACCAGCTAAATTTGAACACAACTATATACCAAAACGTACTAACCACGTGTTTCCAAAAATCACATTTTTATAGCCTATTTTTGTACAATAAACAACCCCACCCAAAATACGCCGACCGGTTCCATTAAATAAATCAGTGTGTGGGTGTGCAATCGACCGCCGCTAAGTCAGGGGAGTTAAACTTTGCTATATCTTGGATCAACCAGCAAACGTCATGTCACGTCGCGTCGTTTCACTGTTAACAGAAAATATATACCAGCTTTGGGTGATCTTTTTTGGCTGCTTAAGGCTCAGGGTATCGGGGTGGGGTTTTCCAAGGCATATATACGACAAAGCATATAAATTGAGGAACACAGTTCTCGCACTGGTTGGTATATTCAAAACATCCAGCAGTAAAGTTATGCCAAAAAACAGGCTCTTGATATATGTTTGTAATACATGGACTCCAGCACATGCAGGTGAACTCTATAAGTATACAGCCCTCGTTACAATTTTCAGTTCAATTCTCTTCTAAATCAGACAAAAACGATTCGTGTATGTTGTATGTATATCCTTGAATGGGAATCAAAATGTATATATTCTATGGCGATGTCACGTCCTTGCCGATGGAATTTATTATCAAGCAATAATATTATGTGCGATAAGAAAAAATGCTTCATTTAATGCGGTTATCATTTTTCAAATGGCAATCAGAAGGGAAAATCGTTTTAGAAATTATTAAAACTACATTTGAATAAATGTTTGGTTTATGTTTGGTTAAGAATAGGAGGGGTATGTAGTGTTTTTAATGGCATTCTGAAATATATTCGAGAGTCAACACATTGTCGGTTGCTTAAAACATCCTCATAGATAAGCCTATATGGATACCAACAACCCTTCATATCACTTCCAAAATTTTCTGAACATGTTTAATTAAGATTGCAACGACATTAAATTCTAAAATTTTATTATCGACTCGGTTGGAAGAATTAATAAATTTCTTTTAGTTTTATTTTACTTTCCCATTAAGCTTAATCTCTAATTAAATAAATAGATTTCAATTCCAACCCATTAATAGATACATATATTCTAATCAATTGAACTATGGAAAAATTTGTTTACATCATTATCATAGAAAAAGCAGCACCCACTCACTCAAGTAAATCAAATAGCTATTTTGAAGATTAATATTAATTAATAGTTAGCCCATACGACGATAAAACATTCAGTGCCTGAATATAATGCCCTACGCATAATAATGTTGAACTTTGTTTAACCTTAAACGGTAGTTACAAGATCTTCATAATTCATATTGGTAGCCGAATGGCAGCTTCAAAATTTACGGCTGTCATTAACTCGGGTGCAATTCAATGATTTATTACCCCTCAAATTTTTATCCGATTAAGAATAATTTTTTCGAATCAAATATCGAGCCAACTGTCAAACCAATATTTACACAAATATTATTCGTATGAATTGATTTCCCGTCAGCATTTGTGAATCGTAATTTATAAGTTATTGAAAATATCCATAGAATCTCGTTATAGAGTTTGAAGCCTGTCAATATCATATTTTAATAATCAGGTTTAATGAACGTTTCAGATTATTTATGAAAAAAATATTTCGAATAAACGGCTTGAAAAATTCGATATACGAGTATAGATGAAGTCACATAGGTATGTAGAATCAGTCTTACGATTTTTTCAATATCTACCAAAATCATATGGCTTCCATAAAATATTGTAACATTTGATTATGTGTATGTTTGAATGATTTGATGAACATATTGTAATTATGTATACATAATTGGCTTGTTTTTTAGCTACCCACAATAGAATCAGAGTGGATAGATGTTGTTGATCAATTTCAAAACTTATAGCAGATTAACAATTGTTTGGGTGCAATGGATAACAAACACATTCTTATAAATAACTGTTGGCTTATTAACAGGTTCATTAGATTATAACTGTAAGTGTACTTTTAGCGGTGTATTGTTTGCGATTGTCAATGCCAATTATGAATTTTTGTATGTTCATACCGGGGCAAATGGAAATGTATCTCATGGTGGAATTCTGAAACATACTGAATTTAACAAAAGACTAACATCAAGGGCATTGAACCTACGAGAGTCTTCCTTACTACCCGAGACAACCAAATTAGCACTTTACGTTTTCGTAGGTGATAGTACTTTTGCATTAGAAAAAAAAATAATGAAACCATTCCCTCAAAAAAATCTCAATAAGGAAAAGCAGATATTTAATTACCTAGGGCAAGTAGGGTAGTGTAAAACATTTTTGGAATACTATCATCACGTTTTCGTGTTTTCCAAAAGTCTACAGTCAGAAACATTCAGATGTATACGGCCTATTTTTTTATAAAAGTGTTGAAATTTAATAAGAAAATGCAATTTTTATCAGATTTTTTTTATAATTTTAGTTAACTTATTATTTTAGTAATTTTTATATATTTGAACCGCCGTGGTTTCCATTTCACAATATTTTATTGTATTTTTTTAAATAAAGAGTTAAAAAACACCTTTATAAAGAGTTAGAAACCACAAAAAAATAAAAAAAAAATTCAAAAAACAAAATTTATTGTTTTAAAATTTTTAATTTTATTCTAAAAAAAAAACTTAACGTTTTCGACCAAGGTATATGGTCATCATCAGAGTTTTGTTTCAACTAAATTTTTTCCCTTTTTGGTACATAAATTGTGTGCATTACATTTGTATACGGTATTGAATACATAAATTACAGAGATAAAATAAAAATATACGACAGATTACCGTACATGATTTTTTTGAGAGATAACAATTTTTTTTTTTTGAAAATTAACATAAAAAAAAAATTTAATAAAATATGAGAGATCTGAAAAGTTTGTTTATATACAAATGTATTATATGTCAAATTATTAAAAGTAAATAAAAGAATGAAATTAAATATATAATGCAAATTATGAAACGGAACATGAATATTACATATTTTTAGTGAAAATTGTGGAAATTTTAATTTTAATTCGATGGCTTAATAACTTGGAAAAGATTCGACTGTATTGGACCGTCCTCATTGTTCATTAAATGGTTTTTGTGTTTGTGTATCCATATTGATTCATAAGCATCTAGTTTCCAAGATTCGTGTACATTTTAGATGATTTTTGAGTTCTCTTCATCGATTTCATGGTGTTTATTATTGTGCATATGTTCAGCCACAGCTGATTTCATTATGTTTTTGTTTTTAGTTGCAGCTGTGTGTTCTAGGAAGCGCTTCTCAAACGATCTTGAAGTTTGTCCAATATGTACAATATGTGTTCAGTACAAATAAAAAAAATACAATAAAATATTGTTATTATTTTAGACAATAAAAGAAAAAAAAATAACAAACAAAAAAAGATTTACCCTTGAATATTCATTTAAAGATAATAAAACTTACAAACAGTCCGCCTTTTTACACGCGTTGTGATTCAACCAAAAATGTCTTCTCTTCTTTCCCACTGCCTATAAACAAAAATTTTGTTTATAGGCAGGGGGGAAAGAAGAGATTTTTTTTTTGTTGAATCACAACTAGTGTAAACTGGCGGATTCAGTTGTATACGAGGGGTTATAATAAAACTCAATTTTATTTTGTTGCTAAGAAAAAACACATATACATTTTTTTTAAATATTTTGTTGGGTCCCTCACCCAATTTTATGCCATTCCTCAGTATTAGCTGATTTTAATTGTTTTTTTTTCTTGTTGAATTGAATGATTTTCTTTTATTTACCTTTTCAGATGCTTCCACAGATTTTCAATTGGATTGAGATCTGGGCTTTGGGGAAGGAGTGGGGGGAGGGGGTTGTCCCAATCACTTTTGGACACTTGAAAAACACCACGTTCTAACAATCCATGTTCTATGTTTTGGATAATAGTCTTGATAAAAAGGAAAAGTATTTTCTATATCCAGTTTTCGACCCGATTCTTTTAAATTCTTCTTTAAAATGTTTAAATATTTTTCCTTGTCCATAATCCCATCAAATTTCTTACTCCTTTATGACCCATAGCACCCTAGAACATTACACTATTTCTACAGTGTTTAACCGTTGGGCATACATTTCGAACATTACACTATTCACCACCTTTTCTTCAAACTTTTTCTTGCCTTCAAGATCAAATCAGCCCGACCGCCTGGCCAAATCAGATCGTGTGTAGGCGCCTTTACATTGTGCCTTTTCAAATCTGTAAAGCACAACACATCAGTTTTGCACAAAAGTTGAACTAAAGGAGTGTCCGCAATTGTTATGTTTTTATCTAAATTGTTTATTATTTCTACCAAAATTGAATGTACCATATCTAAATTAAGTAATGTGTACTTTACCCCATGTTACGGTTATGCTATCAAAAACTACAAACAATCTCGATGCATGTGTGGAAAGACCCATTGGAAATCCTCAATTTTTTTGTATAATTTATCCAGATATAACCAGCCATGGATTAAATTGAAATTTCATACCAAAAGAAAACTAGTTTGTTTTTTCGGTTGTCTTGTTTAAAAAGCGATTGATTTGGAAATGCAAACATAATTCAGTATAATTTTCATGGAGAATTCGTTTTTGTTTTATTTGTGATACGAGTATAAACCCGTCTCTCCCAAATCTTTACTACTGGCCTATTAGCTAAAAGGATGAGGTAACGCTATGTCGACGGTTGTCAGCATCTATTAATTGATCGAAGTAAGGGAATGCTCATTTTCATTGTAATTGGTTTAAGGTCGATTTATATTATCCGTTCCGTTCAGTTCTTACACGTATCGAGTCAGATATCATCAATTTATACTATCCTTAAGTTTCAATTCAAAATTTTCTTCGTATGGGAATATAACGAAAGAGAATATAAAAAAGACGGGAAAGGTTCGGAGCCGAGCTCTTTAAGCATTTTTGTTGCCTATATAGAACTTCTATGCCATGTGATTTACGTATTTTAAATATTACGACCACCCACTCCCACACCCACCTAACCCCATCTACACCCAGCCCAGCCGATCCCAATCCACCGTATCTCAACTGACTCCAATCAACCACATACCACCACATCTAAACATTATTACCATCCACCCGCTATCCAATTAAAACTCCAAAACCCATCTCAACCGCACCACCCTATGCCGCACCACCCATATTATCACCCTTTAACACCTCCATACCCATTTCCACGCACACACACTACCCACACAAGCTCTCATCCACCAAATCCCAAATTCTCACACCAAACCCAAAACGCCTCATCCCACCCCTCCACCTCCCATACCACCATTTCTACCACCCCCATAACCACACCACCCACACAAACCCACATCCAGACGAGATATATTTTTATTCCACATTCACATCCTCAATAAAATCAAAATAGAATAGAAAATTAAAAAAAAAATCTGTCAATTTTGAGGAGGAGGGTTAACAAAACTCTACATATCTCCGAACACCCTAAACACAAAAATGTCCAAATCAATAGGGATCATTCCCATGAATTGCTTCAACTTTTAGTGCAGAAATTAAGTTGATATCCCCATCCGTTCTCAAGTTATCGTGCATACAGCCGGACAGACGGCAAACCGAAACCATATAGCATTTTTTTTTAACAAAAATTGCTTAAAAAATATTATTAATTAATTTCACACATGCTCATCATATAACCACAGAAAACATATGAATTCCAATTCCTTCGCTATTCTTTCGTATTTTTTCGCCTTCAGACAAAACGTTATTTTCAATAATATTTGTCCGACACGATTCTCGTAGGAACTGAACGGAACGGATAACATAAATCGTCTTTAACGTCGATTTATATTATCCGTCCCGTTCAGTTCCTACACGTATCGTGTCAAACAAAAAAAACATTGTTACATGTACTTTCTATAGGAGTGTTTATATTATCAGTTCCGTTCAGTTCCTACACGTAAGGAACGGATAATAAAAATACTCATACATGTAACAATGTTTTTTTGTCTGATACGATAAGTGTAGGAACTGAACGGAACGGATAATATAAATCGACCTATATACGTGGATTTTACTTTGGTCTTCTGTTCACATTTACTCAATTTCCACTGGATCGAGTAGTTATTTGTATTAAAAACAAGAGTAAAAGACAAGTCGTCGACATAATCTTACGTTATTAGAAAAAAATCTACGAGCTGGTGCGATATAACAAAGTTAAAAATGTGTGATCTCAAAACGGCGGTACCAACTTTTATTTTTGCTATGTACATAAATAGTAAATATAATGCAATTGTTGTTAGTGGTTTCTTATATTTAGCAAGACCTATTTATGTATATTGCTGGAGCTTCAATCTGACTGTTTGTAGAACATCATTCAGTGAAATCTTTAGTATAATTTGAATAACTCTTTTTAGGACTAAAAATCAAATACTATTGGAAAACCCAATTGCTAGACTTCATAAAGTAGAATAAAGAGTGAACTATTATTATTTAGTAACCTAGTATAGTTTTGTAACTTAGTATATATATTTGTTTGACCACCTTGATTTTAATATTCATAAATTTGTAACTGAGAACTGGTCTCTATCTCTCTTGGATCACTGACTTCTAAGAAAAAGTATCGTCCAACAATTATTGAATTTATTTACCTGAATGTGATGGAATCATTTCATATTTCGCGAACAAATATTGTTTAATACGCCACCAAAATTACACAATTTGGACGAGTTTCTTTCAACTCATTACTTATAGCCGACGTTTTATCACATGGTATCACATGGTAGAAGTTAAAACAGTCACCGGAGACGTGGTCAATGAAAACTCGACTAAAATAGTTGTTTCAAATTTGGATTACGACAATTTCGGGTTACTTCGTTGTTACGTTACCTGTAGATTCAAGGTGATTGCTCTGCCTTTACAATTCATTCGGTGCGTAGATACAGTCTATTTCATATATTCTGATTACTTTCAAAATTGTTATTATTATTTTCTGTCGATAGCATGGTGATATTAAAATTACCTTTATTGCAAATGTTGCACCCCGAACGGCACATAAAATAGTTTTTTCAACATAACTTGGATAATCATCAAAAATGTTTAATATGAAATATCTGTGTTGCAGATGCAGAATGCAATTTTCTCTTCAGTTATTCTGTACACTCTGTTGTTTGATCAAACAGATTTAGATAGAGATACATTCTTAATCTATGTGTGGCTGAGCGAATCGATTATTTAATTCATTAAAAATCAGTTTTACTGACCCATTTTTAATAGATCGGATAACTGAGAATGATCCAGTTGTAGGATAGGTATTTTTTGATGTTTCGGAAATTGAAATGCTTTGGATAATTCCAACCCATTATTTAAATGCTTGGCCACGCGATTTTCGTTATTTTAACCTTTGCATCTTCAATTTTCAAATTCGTTACTTGGAATTATATTAGCACCATCTCTTGAATTTTAACAACTAAGGCAAAATAGTTTTTATTGTGACCTTTATCTTCATTAGGAAGCAGATTCGAACAGTCGGATTTTAAATGTACTGGTTTTAAACAGGAGATGCATTTATGTGCAAACGGAGATAATTGTTTTGAGGCACATAACGTGCACTGTATTTCCACTGGAATAGCTACTTCTTGATTTAGATTTTTATTTTTCGCGGAAATTTTGTTAATACTGGTATTGTCTACTCAGTTCTTTCTGCGAATTTTGCTTTAAGGCTACACCTTATGAAAGTTTCTTCGGAAGAAAACGTAACACGAAAATTTTTAAAACCGTTATTTTTGCAATTGAGTATTGCATACTCTTTTACCACAATATCCAATTTATCAAGAACGGATGCCCAAAACATTTTGATGTAGTATTTGATATGTCTGTGAAGTTAGCCCGAAAAATATCCCGAAGAAATGCTATGGCAACACTATAAAACGAATATCACGACATTTTTCAGTGTCATCCCGAAACATTTTCTATATTACGCTAGTTTTGAATGTCATCCCGAAATATTTTTACTATCATGACATTTTTACTATCATGACATTTTTTATTTTTTTTATTATCCCGAAAAAAAATTTCAATAAAGAAAAATTCAGTAAACAAATAGCGACAGGTGTTTAAACCATCCCGAAACAAAAAAAAATCTAAAAGCGCAGAAATTTATATCACGAGAAATTAATTTAATAACAAATAATTTACTGACATGGTTAATACTAAAATGCAAAATCAAGCATTATTGTTATTAGTAAGAAAGTAATTATAGTGGATCGAGTCTATGAGTCAAATTTTAGTTATAGCCGTGTGAAGTCGTAGTAGATATTAATTAACAGAGCAAGGTTGGTATGGAATTTGTAGAGGAAGGATCCACCTTTAATACGCCAAAATTATGAATCGAGTCTATGAGTCAAATTTTAGATATAGCCGTGTGAAGTCGTAGTAGATATTAATTAACAGAGCAAGGCTGGTATGGAATTTGTAGAGGAAGGATCCACCTTTAATACGCCAAAATTGTGATTCGAGTCTATGAGTCAAATTTTAGATATAGCCGTGTGAAGTCGTAGTAGATATTAATTAACAGAGCAAGGCTGGTATGGAATTTGTAGAGGAAGGATCCACCTTTCATACGCAAAAATTGTGATTCGAGTCTATGAGTCAAATTTTAGTTATAGCCGAGTGAAGTCTTAGCAGATATTAATTAACAGAGCAAGGCTGGTATGCAATTTGTAGAGGAAGGATCCACCTTTCATACGCCAAAATTATGATTCGAGTCTATGAGTCAAATTTTAGATATAGCCGTGTGAAGTCTTAGAAGATATTAATTAACAGAGCAAGGTTGGTATGGAATTTGTAGAGGAAGGATCCACCTTTCATACGCCAAAATTATGATTCGAGTCTATGAGTCAAATTTTAGATATAGCCGTGTGAAGTCGTAGTAGATATTAATTAACAGAGCAAGGCTGGTATGGGATTTGTAGAGGAAGGATCCACCTTTAATACGCCAAAATTGTGATTCGAGTTTATGAGTCAAATTTTAGATATAGTCGTGTGAAGTCTTAGCAGATATTAATTAACAGAGCAAGGCTGGTATGGAATTTGTAGAGGAAGGATCCACCTTTCATACGACAAAATTGTGATTCTAGTTTATGAGTCAAATTTTAGTTATAGCCGTGTGAAGTCTTAGCAGATATTAATTAACAGAGCAAGGCTGGTATGCGATTTGTAGAGGAAGGATCTACCTTTCATACGCCAAAATTATGATTCGAGTCTATGAGTCAAATTTTAGATATAGCCATGTGAAGTCGTAGTAGATATTAATTAACAGAGCAAGGCTGGTATGGAATTTGTAGAGGAAGGATCCACCTTTCATACGCCAAAATTGTGATTCGAGTCTATGAGTCAAATTTTAGTTATAGCCGAGTGAAGTCGTAGCAGATATTAATTAACAGAGCAAGGCTGGTATGCGATTTGTAGAGGAAGGATCCACCTTTCATACGCCAAAATTATGATTCAAGTCTATGAGTCAAACTTTAGTTATAGTCGTGTGAAGTCGTAGTAGATATTAATTAACAGAGCAAGGCTGGTATGGAATTTGTAGAGGAAGGATCCACCTTTCATACGACAAAATTGTGATTCTAGTTTATGAGTCAAATTTTAGTTATAGCCGTGTGAAGTCTTAGCAGATATTAATTAACAGAGCAAGGCTGGTATGGAATTTGTAGAGGAAGGATCCACCTTTCATACGCCAAAATTGTGATTCGAGTCTATGAGTCAAATTTTAGTTATAGCCGAGTGAAGTCGTAGCAGATATTAATTAACAGAGCAAGGCTGGTATGGAATTTGTAGAGGAAGGATCCACCTTTCATACGCCAAAATTATGGTTCAAGTCTATGAGTCAAATTTTAGTTATAGTCGTGTGAAGTCGTAGTAGATATTAATTAACAGAGCAAGGCTGGTATGGAATTTGTAGAGGAAGGATCCACCTTTCATACGCCAAAATTGTGATTCGAGTCTATGAGTCAAATTTTAGTTATAGCCGAGTGAAGTCTTAGCAGATATTAATTAACAGAGCAAGGCTGGTATGCGATTTGTAGAGGAAGGATCCACCTTTCATACGCCAAAATTATGATTCAAGTCTATGAGTCAAATTTTAGTTATAGTCGTGTGAAGTCGTAGTAGATATTAATTAACAGAGCAAGGCTGGTATGGAATTTGTAGAGGAAGGATCCACCTTTCATACGCCAAAATTATGATTCGAGTCTATGAGTCAAATTTTAGATATAGTCGTGTGAAGTCGTAGTAGATATTAATTAACAGAGCAAGGCTGGTATGGAATTTGTAGAGGAAGGATCCACCTTTCATACGACAAAATTGTGATTCTAGTTTATGAGTCAAATTTTAGTTATAGTCGTGTGAAGTCTTAGCAGATATTAATTAACAGAGCAAGGCTGGTATGGAATTTGTAGAGGAAGGATCCACCTTTCATACGACAAAATTGTGATTCTAGTTTATGAGTCAAATTTTAGTTATAGCCGTGTGAAGTCTTAGCAGATATTAATTAACAGAGCAAGGCTGGTATGCGATTTGTAGAGGAAGGATCTACCTTTCATACGCCAAAATTATGATTCGAGTCTATGAGTCAAATTTTAGATATAGCCATGTGAAGTCGTAGTAGATATTAATTAACAGAGCAAGGCTGGTATGGAATTTGTAGAGGAAGGATCCACCTTTCATACGCCAAAATTGTGATTCGAGTCTACGAGTCAAATTTTAGTTATAGCCGAGTGAAGTCGTAGCAGATATTAATTAACAGAGCAAGGCTGGTATGCGATTTGTAGAGGAAGGATCCACCTTTCATACGACAAAATTGTGATTCTAGTTTATGAGTCAAATTTTAGATATAGTCGTGTGAAGTCGTAGTAGATATTAATTAACAGAGCAAGGCTGGTATGCGGTTTGTAGAGGAAGGATCTACCTTTCATACGCCAAAATTATGATTCGAGTCTATGAGTCAAATTTTAGTTATAGCCGAGTGAAGTCGTAGCAGATATTAATTAACAGAGCAAGGCTGGTATGCGATTTGTAGAGGAAGGATCCACCTTTCATACGCCAAAATTGTGATTCGAGTCTATGAGTCAAATTTTAGTTATAGCCGTGTGAAGTCGTAGTAGATATTAATTAACAGAGCAAGGCTGGTATGGAATTTGTAGAGGAAGGATCCACCTTTCATACGCAAAAATTGTGATTCGAGTCTATGAGTCAAATTTTAGTTATAGCCGAGTGAAGTCTTAGCAGATATTAATTAACAGAGCAAGGCTGGTATGCAATTTGTAGAGGAAGGATCCACCTTTCATACGCCAAAATTATGATTCGAGTCTATGAGTCAAATTTTAGATATAGCCGTGTGAAGTCGTAGTAGATATTAATTAACAGAGCAAGGTTGGTATGGAATTTGTAGAGGAAGGATCCACCTTTAATACGCCAAAATTATGAATCGAGTCTATGAGTCAAATTTTAGATATAGCCGTGTGAAGTCGTAGTAGATATTAATTAACAGAGCAAGGCTGGTATGCGATTTGTAGAGGAAGGATCCACCTTTCATACGACAAAATTGTGATTCTAGTTTATGAGTCAAATTTTAGATATAGTCGTGTGAAGTCGTAGTAGATATTAATTAACAGAGCAAGGCTGGTATGCGGTTTGTAGAGGAAGGATCTACCTTTCATACGCCAAAATTATGATTCGAGTCTATGAGTCAAATTTTAGTTATAGCCGAGTGAAGTCGTAGCAGATATTAATTAACAGAGCAAGGCTGGTATGCGATTTGTAGAGGAAGGATCCACCTTTCATACGCCAAAATTGTGATTCGAGTCTATGAGTCAAATTTTAGTTATAGCCGAGTGAAGTCGTAGCAGATATTAATTAACAGAGCAAGGCTGGTATGCGATTTGTAGAGGAAGGATCCACCTTTCATACGCCAAAATTGTGATTCGAGTCTATGAGTCAAATTTTAGTTATAGCCGTGTGAAGTCGTAGTAGATATTAATTAACAGAGCAAGGCTGGTATGGAATTTGTAGAGGAAGGATCCACCTTTCATACGCAAAAATTGTGATTCGAGTCTATGAGTCAAATTTTAGTTATAGCCGAGTGAAGTCTTAGCAGATATTAATTAACAGAGCAAGGCTGGTATGCAATTTGTAGAGGAAGGATCCACCTTTCATACGCCAAAATTATGATTCAAGTCTATGAGTCAAATTTTAGTTATAGTCGTGTGAAGTCGTAGTAGATATTAATTAACAGAGCAAGGCTGGTATGGAATTTGTAGAGGAAGGATCCACCTTTCATACGCCAAAATTATGATTCGAGTCTATGAGTCAAATTTTAGATATAGTCGTGTGAAGTCGTAGTAGATATTAATTAACAGAGCAAGGCTGGTATGGAATTTGTAGAGGAAGGATCCACCTTTCATACGACAAAATTGTGATTCTAGTTTATGAGTCAAATTTTAGTTATAGTCGTGTGAAGTCTTAGCAGATATTAATTAACAGAGCAAGGCTGGTATGGAATTTGTAGAGGAAGGATCCACCTTTCATACGACAAAATTGTGATTCTAGTTTATGAGTCAAATTTTAGTTATAGCCGTGTGAAGTCTTAGCAGATATTAATTAACAGAGCAAGGCTGGTATGCGATTTGTAGAGGAAGGATCTACCTTTCATACGCCAAAATTATGATTCGAGTCTATGAGTCAAATTTTAGATATAGCCATGTGAAGTCGTAGTAGATATTAATTAACAGAGCAAGGCTGGTATGGAATTTGTAGAGGAAGGATCCACCTTTCATACGCCAAAATTGTGATTCGAGTCTACGAGTCAAATTTTAGTTATAGCCGAGTGAAGTCGTAGCAGATATTAATTAACAGAGCAAGGCTGGTATGCGATTTGTAGAGGAAGGATCCACCTTTCATACGACAAAATTGTGATTCTAGTTTATGAGTCAAATTTTAGATATAGTCGTGTGAAGTCGTAGTAGATATTAATTAACAGAGCAAGGCTGGTATGCGGTTTGTAGAGGAAGGATCTACCTTTCATACGCCAAAATTATGATTCGAGTCTATGAGTCAAATTTTAGTTATAGCCGAGTGAAGTCGTAGCAGATATTAATTAACAGAGCAAGGCTGGTATGCGATTTGTAGAGGAAGGATCCACCTTTCATACGCCAAAATTGTGATTCGAGTCTATGAGTCAAATTTTAGTTATAGCCGAGTGAAGTCGTAGCAGATATTAATTAACAGAGCAAGGCTGGTATGCGATTTGTAGAGGAAGGATCCACCTTTCATACGCCAAAATTATGATTCAAGTCTATGAGTCAAATTTTAGTTATAGTCGTGTGAAGTCGTAGTAGATATTAATTAACAGAGCAAGGCTGGTATGGAATTTGTAGAAGAAGGATCCACCTTTCATACGACAAAATTGTGATTCTAGTTTATGAGTCAAATTTTAGTTATAGCCGTGTGAAGTCTTAGCAGATATTAATTAACAGAGCAAGGCTGGTATGCGGTTTGTAGAGGAAGGATCTACCTTTCATACGCCAAAATTATGATTCAAGTCTATGAGTCAAATTTTAGTTATAGTCGTGTGAAGTCGTAGTAGATATTAATTAACAGAGCAAGGCTGGTATGGAATTTGTAGAGGAAGGATCCACCTTTCATACGCCAAAATTGTGATTCGAGTCTATGAGTCAAATTTTAGTTATAGCCGTGTGAAATCTTAGCAGATATTAATTAACAGAGCAAGGCTGGTATGCGATTTGTAGAGGAAGGATCCACCTTTCATACGCCAAAATTATGATTCAAGTCTATGAGTCAAATTTTAGTTATAGTCGTGTGAAGTCGTAGTAGATATTAATTAACAGAGCAAGGCTGGTATGGAATTTGTAGAGGAAGGATCCACCTTTCATACGACAAAATTGTGATTCTAGTTTATGGGTCAAATTTTAGTTATAGCCGTGTGAAGTCTTAGCAGATATTAATTAACAGAGCAAGGCTGGTATGCGATTTGTAGAGGAAGGATCTACCTTTAATACGCCAAAATTATGATTCGAGTCTATGAGTCAAATTTTAGATATAGCCATGTGAAGTCGTAGTAGATATTAATTAACAGAGCAAGGCTGGTATGGAATTTGTAGAGGAAGGATCCACGTTTAATACGCCAAAATTGTGATTCGAGTCTATGAGTCAAATTTTAGATATAGTCGTGTGAAGTCGCAGTAGATATTAATTAACAGAGCAAGGCTGGTATGGAATTTGTAGAGGAAGGATCCACCTTTCATACGCCAAAATTGTGATTCTAGTTTATGAGTCAAATTTTAGTTATAGCCGAGTGAAGTCGTAGCAGATATTAATTAACAGAGCAAGGCTGGTATGGAATTTGTAGAGGAAGGATCCACCTTTCATACGCCAAAATTATGATTCGAGTCTATGAGTCAAATTTTAGATATAGCCGTGTGAATTCGTAGTAGATATTAATTAACAGAGCAAGGCTGGTATGGGATTTGTAGAGGAAGGATCCACCTTTAATACGCCAAAATTATGAATCGAGTCTATGAGTAAATTTTAGATATAGTCGTGTGAAATCGTAGTAGATATGAATTAACAGTGCAAGGCTGGTATGGAATATGAAGAGGAAGGATCCACCTTTCATACGACAAAATTGTGACTCGAGTCTATGAGTCAAATTTTAGATATAGCCGTGTGAAGTCGTATTAGTTACAAATCCCATACCAGCCTTGCTCTGTTAATTAATATCTACTACTAATATCTAAAATTTGACTCATAGACTCGAATCACAATTTTGGCGAATGAAAGGTGGATCCTTCCTCTACAAATCCCATACCAGCCTTGCTCTGTTAATTAATATGTACTACGACTTTACACGACTATATCTAAAATTTGACTCATAGACTCGATTCATAATTTTGGCGTATTAAAGGTGGATCCTTCCTCTACAAATCCCATACCAGTCTTGCTCTGTTAATTAATATCTACTACGACTTTACACGGCTATATCTAAAATTTGACTCATAGACTCGAATCATAATTTTGGCGTATTAAAGGTGGATCCTTCCTCTACAAATCCCATACCAGCCTTGCTCTGTTAATTAATATCTACTACGACTTCACACGGCTATATCTAAAATTTGACTCATAGACTCGAATCATAATTTTGGCGTATTAAAGGTGGATCCTTCCTCTACAAATCCCATACCAGCCTTGCTCTGTTAATTAATATCTACTACGACTTTACACGGCTATATCTAAAATTTGACTCATAGACTCGAATCATAATTTTGGCGTATTAAAGGTGGATCCTTCCTCTACAAATCCCATACCAGCCTTGCTCTGTTAATTAATATGTACTACGACTTTACACGGCTATATCTAAAATTTGACTCATAGACTCGAATCATAATTTTGGCGTATTAAAGGTGGATCCTTCCTCTACAAATCCCATACCAGCCTTGCTCTGTTAATTAATATCTACTACGACTTCACACGACTATATCTAAAATTTGACTCATAGACTCGATTCATAATTTTAGCGTATTAAAGGTGGATCCTTCCTCTACAAATCCCATACCAGCCTTGCTCTGTTAATTAATATCTACTACGACTTTACACGGCTATATCTAAAATTTGACTCATAGACTCGAATCACAATTTTGGCGAATGAAAGGTGGATCCTTCCTCTACAAATCCCATACCAGCCTTGCTCTTTTAATTAATATCTACTACGACTTCACACGGCTATATCTAAAATTTGACTCATAGACTCGAATCACAATTTTGGCGAATGAAAGGTGGATCATTCCTCTACAAATCCCATACCAGCCTTGCTCTGTTAATTAATATGTACTACGACTTCACACGACTATATCTAAAATTTGACTCATAGACTCGATTCATAATTTTGGCGTATTAAAGGTGGATCCTTCCTCTACAAATCCCATACCAGCCTTGCTCTGTTAATTAATATCTACTACGACTTTACACGGCTATATCTAAAATTTGACTCATAGACTCGAATCATAATTTTGGCGTATTAAAGGTGGATCATTCCTCTACAAATCCCATACCAGCCTTGCTCTGTTAATTAATATGTACTACGACTTCACACGACTATATCTAAAATTTGACTCATAGACTCGATTCACAATTTTGGCGAATGAAAGGTGGATCCTTCCTCTACAAATCCCATACCAGCCTTGCTCTGTTAATTAATATCTACTACGACTTCACACGGCTATATCTAAAATTTGACTCATAGACTCGAATCACAATTTTGGCGAATGAAAGGTGGATCCTTCCTCTACAAATCCCATACCAGCCTTGCTCTGTTAATTAATATGTACTACGACTTCACACGACTATATCTAAAATTTGACTCATAGACTCGAATCATAATTTTGGCGTATTAAAGGTGGATCCT
Source organism: Nephrotoma flavescens (assembly GCA_932526605.1). Taxonomy (NCBI): domain Eukaryota; kingdom Metazoa; phylum Arthropoda; class Insecta; order Diptera; family Tipulidae; genus Nephrotoma; species Nephrotoma flavescens. The sequence goes on from OW052222.1 coordinate 83,273,268, forward strand.
TCCTCTACAAATCCCATACCAGCCTTGCTCTGTTAATTAATATCTACTACGACTTTACACGGCTATATCTAAAATTTGACTCATAGACTCGAATCATAATTTTGGCGTATTAAAGGTGGATCCTTCCTCTACAAATCCCATACCAGCCTTGCTCTGTTAATTAATATCTACTACGACTTCACACGGCTATATCTAAAATTTGACTCATAGACTCGAATCACAATTTTGGCGAATGAAAGGTGGATCCTTCCTCTACAAATCCCATACCAGCCTTGCTCTGTTAATTAATATGTACTACGACTTCACACGACTATATCTAAAATTTGACTCATAGACTCGAATCATAATTTTGGCGTATTAAAGGTGGATCCTTCCTCTACAAATCCCATACCAGCCTTGCTCTGTTAATTAATATCTACTACGACTTTACACGGCTATATCTAAAATTTGACTCATAGACTCGAATCATAATTTTGGCGTATTAAAGGTGGATCCTTCCTCTACAAATCCCATACCAGCCTTGCTCTGTTAATTAATATCTACTACGACTTCACACGGCTATATCTAAAATTTGACTCATAGACTCGAATCACAATTTTGGCGAATGAAAGGTGGATCCTTCCTCTACAAATCCCATACCAGCTTTGCTCTGTTAATTAATATCTACTACGACTTCACACGGCTATATCTAAAATTAACTAGTTTATTTCAGAGGTTTATTGTTTTTCTAATATTACATTTTTGAATTAATTTTTTTGTATATTTTATTAATTTTGGTTATATCGATGTAAATTATTTGAGTGTAATCTTTTTCGAGATGATATAAAAAATTGTCGCGAAATGTTATACAGTACTACATATAATTTTAATTGAAAATTTCGTGATATTAATTTAATATTACAAAACTATATAATAATTTACTATAAATTATAGCTAATCTCGCGCTATATTTGTTTTATATGCAGCAATATTAATTATATTTACTTGACTATCACGATAGTATTAAAATATTCTGTAGATATATAATAGTCTTGCCATATTTAACTATAATGGTTTTTCGGGATAATTTTTCGCGCTAACTTCCCAGAGGTGTATTTGATGAGCCTAAAATTACTAGTTTTTTAATTAATCGTGTTTTGCTTTTTATCGTATCGATTTTAGACCATAATGAGCCTAAAAATATTTCTATGTTAATGGATGTGCGTTCTTATTTCTGTTGTGGTCCGATTTTCGATTTGAGTTCTGCTAACTTTAAATTAAATGACCCGAAGCTTAGTCAAGCACAATTGGAGCACAACAATTTTACTGATGCATTTGACTAATCCATAATGAGTCTAAAATTATTCGTAGGTCAATTTGGATTTCGTTCTAATTTTGACCCGATTTTTCATTTAGGTTCTGCTAGTGTTAAATTAAATGACTTGAAATTTGGTCATGAACGAGAGTAGCTCTACATTTTTTATTTGGGCATTTAGTTATGCCATAATGAGCCTAAAATTAGTATGTCAATTGATCTTGTATTGCGTTATAATTTTGGTTTTGATCCGATTTTCGATATGGGTTCTGCTAGCTTTAAATTAAATGACCTGAAATTTGATCAAGGACAAACGGAGCTTAAAAGTATTTACCTAATTATTTAGCATTTGATTAAGCCATAATGAGCATACAATTATTTGCATTTCAATGGGTCTTGGCTTGCATTCTTATTTCGGTTTTGGTCCGATTCTTGATTTGGGTTCTTTGAAGCGATAAAGCTTTATTGTTTTTTTTTAGAACTAGCATGTTAAAAAAATCTAATAGGGCACTTAATTAGCCTAAAATTAATCTTTAATTTTCTAATGGTTTTGAAACCATTTGATATGGGTTCTGATAACTTTTTCTGGTTAATCAGGTTAATCAGGTTTTAGGAACGCGTATAAGCTAAATCTATTGTATTACAACAAAAAAATCTTGCAGTAAAATATACAGAGAAAACGGAAAGAGAAAGTAATCTTAAAATCACAATTAGAGTAAAAGGAAAACAAATATGAGTTTTTTTTGTAATATAGCAAAATTTATATTAAACTTGTAACAGTTTTTCGGAACATTAACCACGAAAATTAGGTTTCTACTGTTTGTGCGAAAATATATTTTAAAGTTAAAAATTGTTTTCGTATTTTGTATTCAAAAGTTTAGAATGAGTAACAAACAAGAAATTGACAGGTATTATAATATAGATAACTTAGATCCTCTATGTATTGTTTTTACCAGCACCGAAGAGGACGCTGAACCTCGTGAAATTGTTGAAATGTATTGTTTTTACCAGCAGCGAAGAGGACGCTGAAACTCGTGAAAATATAGAAAATTCTGTGTGCACCCGTATTATTTGGAGCGGGAAAGATACGGTGGATTAAATTGTGTTTTTAATGGGCTGCGGCAAGATCCAGTTATTTCACAGCTACATAAGAAAAATTTAATTAAGTTTGAGGAGCTACTATTGATGGTAGAACTTTTACCTGAAAATAAAACTTTAATGAGGTAGCCGTTGAGCCCTTAATTAAAACTGGCAATTACACTAAGGTATTCGACACACAATTAATTGTAATACTCAAATAGTTGAGAAATTCAGATTTGCTGTAGGTTGCAGGTGGCTGGTTTGCGATTCTACAATACAAAATATTTTGACGGACAAAAATTAAAAATGTTATTAATATGGAATAGAGGATGTTTATGGGGGAAAAGTAATTTATAAATAATGTTCCACTAAAAATGTGTGAAGTGTCGCAACTTCTAGTAAACTTGGAAACAATTGAAGTACGCCTGCTATCTAAAACAACTTTATTTATGTAAAAAAAACATTATCTGTCCGTATTGATAAATTCATTTATTTTGCTAGATATATTCTAATTTCACTGGTAAGTCTCAGTCCAGCTTAGCTATCGCTTATAAATGCTCACCGACCAGTATTCGTTGAATTGTCAGTAAAACAACAAAGGCGACAACATTGGTTTTGAAAGAAAAAATATTTCCAGTACTGAGAATGGATAATTTTAAAACCGGAAGCAACGGTTTGAGGACCAGTTGAACTTTCCCAACTCCATAGGAGCTATTGACGGAAAGCACTTAACAATTCAAGTAAGATAATTTAGTCATGTATTTTTTTTAATTTATTTATAAATTATTTCATATTATTAGGACTTCGTGTAAATTCATAAAATACAATAGATTGCCGATAGGCGGCGTAAAAAAATGAGAACGTCATGTCAAAAAACCCGCGCGTGTATTTTGATTTACCTTTCCGCCCACGTATTCGGAAGTGTTTTTCCCGGACGTCTGTTTCCGGCATTAAGTTCGTATAGTTTATTTTTTACTACACTCGCCTACTGGCTTGTAGACAACACAAAAACGTGATACACACAGTAAAATGTTTCATGCGCCCTGGCTGAGTTTCAAACCCAAAATTTTCTGCTCCATGATCTCCTCGACCACTAGACTGTTCCGGTCTTAATATTCGGCTCGAATTTTTATCAGCACACTTAGTCTTTTTTTTATATTTTTTCTTGTATGTATTTCCACTCACGTGTTTATTTAAAATGGAGGATTTTTGTTTTTTGTTTCAAGAAAATATCGCGCACCATACAGAAAACAATTAAAAGACGATTTGCCATATCAGTATTATATTCACATAACGTTATAAATTATAGTTTTATTTGTTTCCACAAAATACATTTAATTTTTTATTTTCAACCAAAAAAACTTTCCAAAGACAAACCAAATAAATTTTAATTTATTTCTTCAGAATCTAATCGACAAAATTTGTATTTTTGTACCGCCTCAATGATCTTTCTTGTTTTTTGATTTTTGGTGCGATCCGCCTCGTATCGGTTATCATCTTAATCATCAAACTTGTGCTACTCTATTTATACCTTTAAAGGTCTCCTTGGTTACCGTCTCCTGCTAGTTTCCTTCGACAGCGCTGAGTCATTGCATATGGGTAATTCAATTCGCTTTTGCAAAAATTCTCGCCCTCTTGTACCAAAATATTTTGTTTTTTCTTCGGCGGTTTGATTCCTCGATATGTCATCATGTAAAAGAAAGGAAGTCAAGATACTGTCTTTTATTCAATTTTATACGGGTTTGTTTCTTGGTTAATATAACAGTTTAGATGAGTTGAGGGGATTCAAGAATGGATACATTTTGGTGTATTGGTGAATTTGAAACGGGATGGGGAAACTAATGGAATGTCTGATCGCATGGTGGAAGACGCATTTTCCGTAGGAACCCCTTTAACGTATGGACTCTTATGGTCTATGTCAGCTCGCTCAATTGGAACTGTTACAATTTAGAAAGCAAGCGTGGATACAATATTGGATTTTGGTATATTTGTGAATTTGGAACGGGATGGGGAAACTAATTCATGTCTTATTGCATGGTAGAAAACGCACTTTCCGTAGGAACCCCTTTAACGGATTGACTCTTGTGGTCTGTGTCAGCTCACCCAATTGGAATTTAAATTAATCTTTTGTGTTCTTCGTATTAAATATAATATGGTCAACAACAAAGATATATGTTCTAATCCTATTTCTCTCTCTCCCTTTCTGTGAAATTAATATAAAACATAAAATCGCAACTATTATAAAAATGAAAACTGACTGTGAGAAAAGAAAAAACACCGTTACAATAATTAAATAAATACCATTCTGCGGTTTGGATTGGTTAGCGGTTTTACCAGCCTATATTAATTACGTCGACTTTGATTCTTTCAGAAAAACACATATTTCAATATCATTTCAATAAAACACTTGTTCTTGATTTTTATTGATGTAATAAAAACCAATTACCAAAAGAAAATCGAAATATCGGGACCTTCATATCCAAACTGTGTACTGTGCCATTTAAATCTAATTAAAATGATACATATTCCTAGTACAAATTTTATGATGGTATTGTCTTAATTCCATTTTACGGGTTCTCTGTCGCATATTTTTCTCTCCCTATAAACTCTAAAGCTGTCCCAAAAGGAATAAAATGTGTGTAACCAACCATCACTTATATCTCTATGATACATATAGGATGTAATTTTTACGTTCGAAGTTTAACAATAAAATTTAAATTATTTATGTGATCACATAAAAAAGTCTAATTTATAAAAAGTATACTGACAAAAATAGAAATTGGCTCAAATTTTATTATGCAATTCATTCCATCACACAAAATAAATGTAAATTATTATTGCCGCATTTATCCCATTTTGCTGCTCAAATATTGAATTCATCTGGCGTTTCCCCATACTATGTATTTTTTGTTACGTATTCGGTATATTCATCTATCTCGTGATTGTTCTACATTTACTAGTTGAGGAAAACCAAATAAAGTATATTTTGCATAATTAAACATAATGGAAAATGAGCATCTACTTTTCCATTCTTCATCTAACAAGGTATGACGTTATGTTGTAGATACGTAATTGATATTTTTTGTACGTGTTACTCCAGTATTTTGAGAAATGTAAATTTTTCTTAATTTGATGTTCTATATTCACTCACATAATATTCTTTGTTACACGAATAGTGCCTTTTTACAGGTAAATTATAGATTTCCTTTATTATTTATTTTGCATATACAGTGTGTTTTTAATATATAGATTTTTTTATTTATTCAATATTACAACTGATTCAGAGATGACCTAGTAATTTATCTATATTAAGTTAGTTTCTCGGTTTGTGATGATTATGAGTATAACCTATTGGTTACTTATTTTACAATAATCTGTTATTCTAATTTGAATTGCCCAGCTCCAGCGGTTTTTGCCTTTGGAGTCGCTTCTTGAAATATTTGCTGTGCCTGTTTCCTTGCTTGTTTATTTATTTCATCGGTAACTTTTTCCGTCGTAAAGTTGCTATGAATGTTGTCGTTCCTAATGTACCATGAGGCATTCACATTTTCTCGCCGCACTTTATTTTGGAAGCACGTCCTTAAAGTTGACAGGACCCATACCTGAGAACATTAGAAGATAGTATGGATAATTATCGGCTAATAATAGGCTAATTAAATGCTGTATTAAAAATGTTGGGCTCCACCTCTTTCAACTAAAACGATGGCTTCTGTTATCTTTAGAAAAAGTTAGCAGAGCTCCTATCAAAAAATCATTTAAAAACAATTAGAAAATTAAAGCTTAATTTTAAGCTGATTAAATGCCCTATTTAAATTATTTTTTATTCTGCTCGTTCTAAACAAGCTTAAGGCTTTATCACTACAAAGCTGAATTAAAACGCAAACCAAATCCATTACATACCAATAAATTTAAGCTTATTATGGCCTATTTAAATTCTACGATAAAAAACGGTAGGCTCCACTCGTTCTTGACTAAGCTTAAAGTCATTTAATTTAAAGCTAGCAGAACTCAAACTGAAAATCGGAAAAAAACCGAAATAAGAACCCATATCAAGATCACAGTCGACATACAAATAATTTGTCAGCCTACTCAAATGACCCAATAAAAATTTTTGCTAAATTCATTCTTGACTAAACTTTAGCTCATTTAATTTAAAGCTAGCAGATCGACTGCAGTGACCAAAGTACAAAAATATTGAAAATATTTTGAACTTACATTCAAAGTATAATCACAATGTTTTAGCGAATTATTATGATTCACAACACAATTTTTAATCCCTTACTCCTAACATCGAATTTCGTACCGAATCTTAATAATTCGCTAAGGCATTGTGATTATACTTTCAATATTACTTCAAAGTATTTTCAATATTTTTGTATTTGGCCACTGCAGTCTGATCAGACGGCCGATTTTTTTAATATAAAGAAATCAATGTCTTGGTAATGGTATTATGACACTGGCTAATTTTCAGATATATTAACTACTATAAAAAAAAAGTAATGCGAGACAGAGAAACGTAATAATTTCTATGTGAACAACACTAAATGTTCTGCTTTCAAATTACAAATTTCAATTATTTAAAATTTTTAACATGGACGTTAAAACGAAAATAATTTGGAGTGATCAATTTATCATTTATTTGATAGATAATGTGCAAAAAATTGAATTTTTATGGAATCCAAAACATGGGTCGTATAAAAATATAGATAAAAAGCAATTGCATTGGAATAAAATCCTGCAAAATATGAATTCAGCTTTTAATATGCGCCAATTATTTACGTACAGTAAGTTGTCGCTGCTCATTTGAAATACTATATATAATTTATCGAAATCATTATTTTTCAAGAGGATATTATAAAAAATGGAACAATTTAAAAGCGTACTTCGCCACCGAATCACAGAAGACGTTAAAATGTGGCAAAAGTGAGGCAAGTGCAGACGATGTAGAAACCCAGGAATCAACCTGGAAGTTTTTTAATAATCTAAAATTTTTAAAGGAAACTAGCGTCCCAATGCCGCCAGTTAATAATTATAATAAAAGTTCGTTAGGTGTAAGTATTTTCAAATAAAATTTTCTTTTATATCTGATAAATTATTAAATTAGGAATTATCACAAGACTCCTGTTTTGATGAGAGCTCTACCGACTATACTTAACCGCACCCCGAGCTACCCATTGAGTTTAAGGATGTAGTATATTTAGAAGAAGAGGCGGATGATCCGTTTGAGAAAATAGATTCACCATGTCAACCATCATCCAGTAGGAGACCAATAACACCAGCCACATCAAAACCATATCGGACATCTACGCCTCTTTCAAATGCATCTGAAAATTCACAATCAGCGGTTGTTCGTCCTATTCCCACACATCCAACTAGAAAGGCAAAGAAGTCCATAAAATCTAGTCATGAGCTTTAGGCAGATTCATGTCTGGATTCATCGATGCAACTCACACAGCTGTTGGTAAATAAGAAACCTAGATTAAAACAGCAGGTATTTGGAGATCATGTGGCTAATGAAATAGAAAATTTGGATAGCGATTTATTAAATTTAGTCAAACACAAAATTTCCAATGTTTTGTTCGAAATAAACGAAATGCAGCACAGCAGAAACAAAGAAAATAAAAAATAATAATTAAAATATGTTTTAATAATTATGTTTTTCAAAATTATTTAAATTAATAAAAAAATAATTTTGTACAAATTTAGAAAGTTATTTAAAAACATATGTACATTTTTATATTGTTAAATTTATTTCAGGATAAAACTCGGTGAAGTACTCCTCCAACGTTTTTCGTATGATAATTGCTGATTTTTTTTGTGCCCCTGCTGTTTCACTCCTAGTCAAAACAAAATTTTGTTTATTAATAGCTTCAATTTAGTAGTAGATCAAATCCATCTGAGCGAACTATGTTATCTTGCCTCAAAAAATTATGTAAACAAATACAGGCAAGAGCAACTTTAATAGCCTCCTTCGGCTCGCGAAGAATTGGAGTAAACAATACTTGAAATCTGTTGGCCAGTATCCCAAAAGCATTTTCAACCACGCGTCTATTTCTCGATAAAAAATAATTGAAACGAAGTTGATTCGATGTAAGATCCTTATGAGAATAAGGTTTCAATAAATAATTCGTTAATGGAAATGCGTCATCTGCTACAAAAACATAAGGTGACAAAATTGCAGTTGATGGCAAATTACTTGGTGGTGGTACGGGCACCACATTTGCTTCGATGTCACGCTTTAAATCCGATCGAAGCCAAATTCCCGCATCACCCATTCGTCCATTTATTCCAACATCGACAAACACAAATCTATAATGAGCATCAACTATAGCCATTAATATAAACGAATTTGTGCCTTTGTAACACCAATAATTTGATCCAAATTGTTTCATTGCTCTTATTTTACAATGTTTGCCTAAAAAGTAATTTTCAGATAATGTATAAAAATATGATCTTATTAGCCAATTATAGATTCTTACCGTCTATTGCACCAATACAATTAGGAAAACCCCATATTGGATAAAAATCGTTTGCTATTCCTTTCCAGTCGTGTTCATTTTCAGAAAATTTAAATACTTCCTTATTTAAAACGTCGTATAGTACTGGAATCGTCTCCTTTAAAATTTTCGATATTGTCGATTGGTGGATTCTAAATGGCAGTTGCAATGAGGTTTGCGTTTCACCTATATATACAACAAATATTAAATAAAAGAAGATTTAATTATATTAGATAGTTTCTTTACCTGTCGCTAAATATTTGAATGTAATCTGGAGTCTTTCTGCTGGAGATATGCTATTTCGCATAATCGTATTTTCCTTCTTTATAAAAGGTTGTACCTTTTCCAATATTGATTGAAACTGGACCGGTCTCATCCTCAAAATTGTTTTATACAATTGTATGTCTTCATCTTGAATTTCTTTCAATAACTTATTATTAAAACCATCAGTTTCCCTACGTAGAAGCCACTTAGAAGAATATTTCTTAGTAATTTTTTTATTTTTTAATTCTTTACTTTTAATAATATAAGCACTCATACGTAATAAATGAATATTACCAGCCACTAATATTTCGTCCTCCGAGTCTAACACATTTTCCAGTTTATTAATGTAATAAATGTATAACAAGCAAGAATATATTCTTATAGACTTCAAATCAATACGACTTCAAATCAAAACTTGTTATTTTAAATAAAATTAATATTCTTATTATTGTTTTAAATAAATTTATTTATCACTTTCAAACTATATATTTTTCAGTACACACATACGCACATTTCAATATTCGACTAAAAATCAAAATAAAATGTCAAACCGATAATCACCGTCTTAAAAAAATAATTCAAAATAATTCTTTTTTCTAGAAAGCTGCTCGATTATCTGCTAGAAAAGTTTGAGCTACGACTTTTTTTGACGTTTTAATATTTTTTCTTGTCTATAGTGTATGTATACGCCTACTCTTGTTAATATTTTGTATACATATTATTTTCCTCGCTTCATTTGGATTTTTCAGACGCTGAAAATTAGCCAGTGTCATAACACCATAACCTATTATTTATTAATTTGCAGTAAAAGAACCAGTCCTGCGAGAGTTATACGAATTAGTAGAAAATGGGATTTTAGTAAAACGTATTAGTAGTAGATGGGCTAGGGCAATGCCTCCTAAACTACAAGCCGCTTACACCAAATGATGACGATACGCTATGTCGACTTGTGCGAAAAATGAGAGTAGTAAGAGGCCTGTAGTTTAGGAGGCATTGGCTAGGGCTACCCCGATTGTAAGTATTCCAAAATTAAGCCCAGTTTACACCTCTCGTGAACTTGAACGTGAAATCATGTTGAATTAATTAGTTTGTTTCACAGTGAAAACAACGTGAACACAAATCAGTAATAGATATTAAACCTTATGTTGTTCACGTTCATAATTACATTTAGACAAGATACAAGAATTTCCATCGATACCAATTTTCAAGATACGTTCAAAAAAATACGGAAACATTTGCAATGTAAAGTAAATAGTCGACCGAAAGATGCTATCCCACCATTGATGCGTTTTGCTATTGTGCTATAATTTCTAGCATCAGGAACAATACCTCGTCATTTTGCATCTATATACCGAATAAGTGAAGCATCTTTTGGAAAAATAACTGACCAAGTCTGCGATGCTATTATCAAAGAATTCAAAAATCAATTTATTTAATTCACAAAAAAAACTGGTTGACGGTTGCGAATGAATTTAATTTTCGATGGAATTTTCCCAATTACCTTGGTGCAATTGATGGTAAACATATACCTATAGTATGTCCTTTTAATTCAGGCAGCTTATTTTTCAATTATAAGGTATTCTATTGTATTTTTTAATCATTGTTTTTCACTGACAATAATTTCTATTTATAGAAATTTTATCAATCGTTTTTATGGGAATTAGTGATGCTAATTATAAGTTCATTCATGTTAATGTGGGTGCGTATGGAAGCGAAGGGGATAGCAGGGTGTTTGTTTCCAGTAGCATTGGTCAAAAAATATATAATAATCAATTACCATTACCAGAGTATTCAACAATTGAAGACTACAAAGTACCATATTTTTTTATCACAGACGATGCGTTTCCATTTCTAAATCAAATCATGAAGCCGTTTGTTCCTTCTAAACAAAAATCTCCTCACACGAGAAGAAAGAGTTTTTAACTCCGGTTAAGTCGAGCTCGTCGATGCGAAGAGAATTCTTTTGGAATATTATCACGGAAATGGCTCTGCTTGGGTAGAACATTAACTCAATAGCCAGAACGTGTATCAAAAATAGTTGCAACTTGCTGCATTCTTCACAACATTCTTATCAATTCAAATACATACTGTCCACCTGGTTATGCTGATTATACATAAAAATGGTGAGTTAGTTGAAGGCGAGTGGAGAAAAAATCAAAATCAAATGGCACCGTTACAAAGCAGGAGTGGACGTACTTCTGATACAGCGAAACAAATTTGTAATATTATAAAAGAATATGTTAATTCGATAGTTGGTAGTGTTCCTTGACAAGAAAATATATAATATGTAATAAAACAAAAAGGTAAAATAAAATCTTATTCTGTAATTCAATTTAAGTTATTGTTTCTTTTTGCTTTAATTGAGTTATATGTGCTAGCAACTAGAGGGTATCAATTCCCGACATTTTTTTGTTCCCGGGAAACGGGAAATTTGAAATTTATTTCCCGGTTTCCAGGGAATTCTCGGGAATTGAAAAACTTCATTTCTTAAACAAATAGTTATATAAACACAAGAGCACAAAACTGCAATTGAAATTTAATAACACGACTTCGGAATTTATTTTAAATTATTTTACTTTAAAAAATTAAAGTTATTTTACTTTAAAAAAAAAAGTATAATTTGAGCTATAAATAATTCATTTCCATATATGTATATTAAGGAAAATTCATTTTACTTGAACAAATAAACATTTTTTGAACTTATTTGTTCAGGAAATAACTTTTTAGAAATGTGAGGCAGTCTATGAGATGAGTCACTAAGTGACGATCTTCGTTTAGTGCAGAAATTAGATGACAAAGAAAATACTCTCTCGCTTTCTATTGAGGTTGGTTGTACGCAATGGTAATGGTAATTGATTATTATATATTTTTTGACCAATGCTACTGGAAACAAACACCCTGCTATCCCCTTCGCTTCCATACGCACCCACATTAACATGAATGAACTTATAATTAGCATCACTAATTCCCATAAAAATGATTGATAAAATTTCTATAAATAGAAATTATTGTCAGTGAAAAACAATGATTAAAAAATACAATAGAATACCTTATAATTGAAAAATAAGCTGCCTGAATTAAAAGGACATACTATAGGTATATGTTTACCATCAATTGCACCAAGGTAATTGGGAAAATTCCATCGAAAATTAAATTCATTCGCAACCGTCAACCAGTTTTCTTTTGTGAATTAAATAAATTGATTTTTGAATTCTTTGATAATAGCATCGCAGACTTGGTCAGTTATTTTTCCAAAAGATGCTTCACTTATTAGGTATATAGATGCAAAATGACGAGGTATTGTTCCTGATGCTAGAAATTATAGCACAATAGCAAAACGCATCAATGGTGGGATAGCATCTTTCGGTCGACTATTTACTTTACATTGCAAATGTTTCCGTATTTTTTTGAACGTATCTTGAAAATTGGTACCGATGGAAATTCTTGTATCTTGTCTAAATGTAATTATGAACGTGAACAACATAAGGTTTAATATCTACCACTGATTTGTGTTCACGTTGTTTTCACTGTGAAACAAACTAATTAATTCAACATGATTTCACGTTCAAGTTCACGAGAGGTGTAAACTGGGCTTAATTTTGGAATACTTACAATCGGGTTAGCCCTAGCCAATGCCTCCTAAACTAAGGAGCAAGTAAGGGCATCTAGCAGCTTTTGTAAATTATTTGTAATATTTGCCGTATTCTCATACATTTGAAATTCTTTTTTGAGATCTTTTTTTGAATCTTTAGTTGCAACATACTTTTTAGGTTTATATTTATAGCAAGTAAGGGCATCTAGCAGCTTTTGTAAATTATTTGTAATATTTCCCGTATTCTCATACATTTGAAATTCTTTTTTGAGATCTTTTTTTGAATCCTTAGTTGCAACATACTTTTTAGGTTTATATTTATAGCTTTGCCAGTCTATCTTTCACATTCGTAACTGTTAAACAATCATCCTCTTGAGGCGATTCACTTTCAATTTCAAAATCAACATCTTCACTGAATAAACGATTTTAATAAGTATGTATTCGCATAACGAATAATTGCAGCTTTTGATGATGAAGGTAGCTCAGGAGTAGCGGTTGAATGCAAACCGAGTGTTTGGAGGTATTTAATCAAAGTAACAAGATCTTGATTTCTTCGCTCTTTAACGCGAAGAGACAGAGCTAGAACATCTCCTTTGAAATTGCATCAGCAGGGATTCTAAATAAAAAATTCAAAATTGCATCATCTGTAATCAAATTTGCATCGCGTTTACCTAATGCTTCGTCAGCTATTTTGATTGGTTGAAGAGCGTTCAAAATATTTTTCGCATTGAGCTGATACTTTTATCGAATTGATACTTTTGAACGAATACCGAATAAATACTTGTATGTGAGATTCGAAAATCTCTACTTGACGAATCGATATTGATATTCGAATTGATATTGAATGAAACCTGATACTTTCGTTTTCGGTATATTGATATCGGATATCGGTAACTATTGTTGAACGTTTGGATTTAATATTGAAATATTTTTCTTAATGGCTGATTTTTATTTCGAATGGATTGAACCTGTTATAGTCAATTAGTACACAATTTAAAGCCTGCACTCTAACCAACTGAGCCATCCGTTGCATAAAAAGAGAAAAACAAGCTTTGTAGACATAGATCTATTTTTAATTTGAATAAATAAATATCCTAATCTAGATCCTAATGTAATAAAATATATACAAAAATAATCCTTTGAATTAAATTTTTTCCCGGGAAATTATTTTATTTTTCCCGGGAAACGGGAAATGAGAACATCAAAAATTCCCGGGAATTCCCGGGCGGGAAATCCCGGGAAGAACCCTCTACTAGCAACAAATGAGAAATTTAAATCTGTGATGGTTGATTCATCTAATTGCTCAAATAACTTTTCAAGCTGCAACCAAATGTGAAACTGTTTTAAATTATCCATTTGCGGCTTTTCTTCTTGCTTCTTTTCCAAATAATTAGAAATAGACCTTCCAATAAGTTGGGCCGCTTTCATTCCTGTGTCATCACTTGATTTGTTTTTTGTGCTTGTTATATAGCTGTAATTGCTTGTTGTTGTTGGTGTTTCGCATCTATTTTCGAAATAAGACATAGATGTTGACGGTCGAGAGTTTGAACTTTCACCACCCAACGAAATTGTTTGACGCAAACTACTCGAAGCATTTTCATCAAGAAAAGATAGTTCATCCCGCAATTGATTTAGATCGTCATCAAATAGACCATCAGAGTCTTCTGTTGCAGCATCTCCACTTTTAGCTTGTGCTTTCTTCCTTTTACTCTGGATGTAGCGGTAGGTATCTTTTACCTTTTTTCAGAGAGATTTTGCTTCATTAGCTATATTAAAAATAATTTTGGCAAAAGCTTATTACAACAAAATGCAACAAAATATAGAAACTTTAAAATACTTACATGTCATATTTTGTTTATTTGCAATTTCAAGCCAAGCTGCATCGCGTTTTTGATTATTACGAAAGAATTTGTCTTTTTTATCCCACAAACAAGTGAAATTACGTATTTCTTTTGCCATTTTAATTTTTTAAAAAAAGATGCGATCCTGATGCGATATGTTTTTTGATTTAGATGGTTTTCCCGATGTATTTACTTTGCGACGTTTTGGTATGGCCGATAAATCCACTTCAAAAAATGTTTCATCAACAAATCAAAAACCAAAATCAAAGTCGTGCAAATATTCTACGGCTTCGCTGTATTCAGGATTTGATTCATTTTATGTTTTTATTAAACAAAAAAAAACTAATAAATAACGAAAATGTATTCGAAAATGAACAAACGTCATGAACAAAATTGTTTTATATTCACCACCACTAACATGTTCACGTTCACTGTTCTCTTTACACTTTCTGTAAACTGTGGTGAATTTTTGTTCACAGTCAATTCACTGTGAAAAAAAAATCATCGGGGAAATGAAATTTTTTTTATTAAATTCACGTTTCATTTATTATTTTAGTAAATATTTAATAAATAATTCTATTTCCCGTTTATTCCAATAAAATTTATACAAAAAAATCCAATAATTTCTAATTTATCGATGTAAATTGTTTTGTTCACGAGAGGTGTTCAAGTTCACGATAGGTGTAAACTGGGCTTTAGAAGGGAAAGTTACAATTTGTGTAGATTACATAAAAGTGTAAATTCAAACCTCTACTATAAGGTTAAACATCCTAACTAAGATTAGTAACTTAGAATACTAAAACATCCATTATCTAAAATTAAAGAACTGTTTTGATCCATAGCTTGTGGAAAAAATGTCAATAAAAACATAATACGAGTCAGAAATTTATCTAATAAGAGTTGAAAAAACCGACAAAATTACGAAAGTAAGACACGACACAGAATAGATTCGTGGCGAACTGATGGCGCCAGAAAACCATCGACCACAACCACGGTGAACTGAGCGTCACGCCTCCTTGCGCTTCCGGGCTTCCAGGTAGTGAATGGGGAACCCTATAAACGGGTATCCCATGAATGAAGTGGGTCCCATTTGTTTGGGATATCCATATGAATGGTGAATGAGTGAGTGAATGTGGGAGGAGGTCGGGGCGCGGCGGACGGGGTGCTCGGTAAGCCAATGGGCTGGATTAAGGTGTTACGCGACCCGTGCTGATGATCGACTAAACGGGGGCCCATATAACAAAGCCCAGTCGTGAACGGAGCCCTCTGGATACCTGGCAACCTCCAGTTGTATTTAGCCTTACCTGCGTATACGGATCTCTGCGCAAGTGGACGTATTTCTCCGATACTCGTGGGAATAATTGGAAGATTTAAAAAAAAAATAATAATAAAAACAAGGGGACCGGTACCCACCAAAAACCGGAAAGTACTATAGAGGGGAGTAACTCTAACCAGAAAGGTGCGGTTCCCTCATCTGAGGCATGGGCAAGCAACACCATGGCATCGAAGCCAGGTGAAAGCGGAACCGCCAAACAGAAGAGCGGGGGACCGAAAGAGATCCCCCCAGCAAAGCGACGGTACAGAGAGAGACGGTCGGCGTTTAGAATTCTGGAGAAACTGGCTGCGACCCCTGAGGGGCCGCTTACAGTTGCGCAGAAGGAATCTGTAGCATGGGCTAAGAAAACTGTCGGCTGCAATAGCTCGGAGAGGGTCCTTGTGTCTAAAAGACAGAGGTCCCAGGATGAGCTTGAAGCAGAAGGCAGTAAGCGGGCCAAAGTGCAAGCAGACATGACGTCGGGGGCTCCTAAGGAGCAGAAACTGAAATTATTCAGTGAAACCCTGAAGGAGCACGTGCTGGTGCTAGCCGTCATTGAAAAAGGTCAGGAAGATGGGAGCATCACATCAGAAAAGTGGAGGATAGTGTATAATGCACTAAATTCCATTTTCTTGAGGATCCTGAGAGAAAATCCGGGATCCCCCCCGTCCTGCAGAGATGCGGGATGGCACCAAGGGCGCGTTAAGCTAACTGCGTGCTCGGACCAGAGATCGGTCGATCTCTATAAAAGGGCAGTGGCCGTGGTAGGCGAGGTGTGGCCGGGCGCGAGGCTTGAAGCAGTCAGCAGAGGGGAAATCCCGAGCAGGCCGAGGGCACGCGTCTGGTTACCAACTGAGCCGGATAAGCCAGAGGAGATCATTGAGATTATCCGGGCCAGTAATCCCGATCTTCCAACGGAAGGATGGAGGATTGTGAAGCAGGAGGAGGCCAGGGGGTGCTTTAGATTGGCAATCATGCTGATCAATAAGGAATCCTTGGCTTCCCTTGCTAGATCTAAGGGAGTAATCAACTTCGGTTTCGGATCGATCACTCTTAAAGTTTATAAGAAAGACGAGGTCGATAAGGGCGCGGAAGACCAGCCTGGGGGCGACGGCGAACGGACCCGGCAGGAAATGGTCAAGCGGACTGAGGACGACCAGGGTAGCCGTTCCGATATTTCGGACGAAGGGAAGTTGGTGATGGGAGGCAGCCTCCTTTCTCTGGAGCCTGATGGGGATATCCTGTCAGGCTCTCGACGAGAGGAAGACAGCGTCCGGAACAATGAGGTAAATTGCACTATCCTGATGCAGGGAGTGCAGGAAGAGGTGAGTAAGGTCCATTACAATGATTAGCATTGTACAAATAAACCTACATCACACGAAGGCTGCCTCGGCAGCTCTCGTGCTCAGACTGACTAAGTCAGATGAGGACTTGGTGTTAATCCAAGAACCTTGGATTAACAATAACAGGATCTGTGGCCTCAGAATGAAAGGGTATAAAGTATTATACTCAAGCATTTCTGAAAAGATCAGATCGTGTATCTTAGCGAAAAATAATTTGAATATTTTTCTTCTTCCACAATTTAGTAGCGGGGACGTTACAGCGGTGAGCGCTGAGGTAGGCTGTGAAAAACTATGGCTAGCCTCAGCCTATATGGATCGTGAAAAGGAGGTTCCACCGGGTAATCTGGGGGAACTGATCCGGGAAGCAGGTCTGAAAAAGGTAGGTGTGATACTTGGATGTGATGCAAACGCGCATCACACAATCTGGGGAAGCACAGACATTAACGAAAGAGGTGAGTTATTTTTTGATTACTTATTAAATACTAACCTCGTAGTTTGCAATATTGGGTGTGAACCAACATTCATTGTTAGAAATCGACAGGAGGTTCTAGACGTAACCTGTGCGTCAGAAACAATTTTTGGTATGATCAGTGGGTGGAGAGTGGCGAAGGAGCACTCATTCTCTGATCATCGATATATTACATATAACCTCAACATCAAACCTGTTGCCCGGAAAGCCTTTAGGAATCCCAGAAGGACAAACTGGAACAAATATGGGGAGGTGTTGAAGGAACTATTGCCGCTGGAGGTTCCTGGACTTCCGGCGACAGTAGAGGAATTAGATGACATGGTTGATATTGTCACAAAAGCATGCAATCTGTCATTTAACGCTGCGTGCCCCCTGATAAAACCTAGGGGCAGGCAGAAACCGACATGGTGGACCACGGAGTTGGGAACCTATCGGAGAGTGTGTAGGACAGCCTTTAATAAGGCTAAGAACACCAGGGAAAATCGGGATTGGGATTCCTATAAGGAAGACCTGAGAAAATACAAAAAAGAGTTGAGGAAGGCACAAAGGGGGTCTTGGAGACTCTTCTGTTGTAGAATGGAGGAAGTCTCTGAGACTTCTCGCCTTAGGAAAATTATATCTACCAACCCAACCAGTCCTAGTTACTTAATTAGGCAGGACGGGTTATGGACAGCTTCAAGTGCGGAATCATTGGAGCTTCTCATTGAGACCCATTTTCCGGGAAGCATTGATGACTCGATGGAGCCTGAAGCTCATCGAGGAACACCTTCAACAGATGTGGATGGCATCGTGGACAGGAAACGAATCCTGTGGGCGCTGAACGGTTTTAAGCCTTATAAATCGGCGGGCCCGGATCGGATTATACCAGCAGAGATCCAAAGAAACTCTGCAGTTATCCTCCCCTGGCTGGAGGTTATCTTCAGGGGATGTCTGCAATTGGTCTATATTCCCAGGAAATGGACGGAGGTCAAAGTGGTTTTTATCCCGAAATCGGGGAAAAGCTCACAGGCTTATCCAAAGGACCTGAGGCCTATAACTCTATCATCCTTTATGTTGAAAACCTTGGAAAGATTGATAGACGTACTTATTCGAACAAAAGTTGAGCCAAGGAATTGGGCAATGTCGCAGCATGCGTACTGTAAGGGAAAGTCGGTGGACACAGCTCTGCATGATCTAGTACGCATGATTGAGAAGTCAATTTACTCGCAAGAGTATTGTATGGTAGCATTTCTCGACATTGAGGGTGCCTTTAATAATGTAAAAACGGAGGCGATCATGGAAGGATTGTCATTTCTGAAGGTGGATTATCCTACAAGTAGGTTGATAAATCAGATGCTGGTAAGCAGGATTATTATCTCGGAACTGGGAGAGTCCACCATTAGAAGGCGGGTGGTTAGAGGAACTCCGCAGGGAGGAGTAATGTCCCCCTTTCTTTGGAGTGCAGTGGTGAATGGATTGCTGTTGGAACTGGAGAAAGAGGGTATAGGGGTTGTAGCGTATGCAGATGATGTAGCAATAGCTGTCTCAGGCAAATATCTGGATACGATTAGGGATGTTATGCAGAATGCACTCCTGATCGTTACGAAATGGGCCAGCAAATGTGGATTAGGGATCAACCCCTCCAAGACAGAGCTGGTACTATTTACTAAGAAATATAAAATTCCGGTAGTTAGCCCTCCTACCGTGAACGGCATTAGACTGGCTTTTGCTGACAGAGCGAGATTTTTGGGCATAATCTTGGACAGTAAGCTCAGCTGGAAGCCTAACATTGTAGAAAGGGTGAATAAGGCTAATGTAGCCATTTACTCGTGTAGAAACGCCATAGGGAAGAAATGGGGTTTGAAACCAGAGCTGGTACACTGGCTCTATACCGCAGTGGTAAGGCCTGTGCTGATGTACGGGATGGGCGTGTGGTGGCCAGCTCTGGAAAAGGTAACCTATATAAGGATGTTAGAGAAGGTGCAAAGAACAGCCTGTATGCTTATAAGCGGGGCGCTTAGGACAACACCTACACGCGCTTTAGAGGTTATGTTCCATCTTATTCCAATCGAATTTTTTGGTAAGCAGATGGCAGTCAATGTGGCTACAAGGCTCTCGGCTGTCTCTCAGTGGAAGTGTCTTCAGGCGGGACACTCGACGATAGTTAGATCACTAAGGGAAGAACTGGTGAATCTAGATTATATTAAACCAACGTTGTGCTTCGATATAGGTTTCCGGATCATCTGTCCTTCTAGGGAATCCTGGAGGAACGGATCAATACTGGAAAACGAGGCACTGCAATTTTTCACGGACGGCTCTAAGCTAAACGGCAAAGTAGGAGCCGGAGTCTTCTGTGAGAAGCTTAATGTTAATATTTCTGTTCGTCTCCCTGACTACTGCAGCGTGTACCAGGCTGAAGTGGTGGCGATAGGGGAAGTCGTGACATGGTTGAAGCATAACGTGGTATCTGTTAGGGATATCGCGATTTATGTGGACAGTCAAGCGGCACTCAGGTCACTAGAGGCGGTTTCTCTGAAGTCACGGGTGGCGCTGGATTGCCGATCATCTCTTAATGAGATGAGCGAGTATTTCAGTATCCAGATAATCTGGGTCCCTGGTCACTCGGACGTCACGGGAAACTGCAGGGCAGACGAACTAGCTAGGTACGGTACGACTCTCCAGATGCAACCGGAAAGGGCAGGTCTGGGGAGGCCTATGGCAGCGCTCAAATTGACGCTCAGTAAAAAGGCAATCGCCTTGACAGATAAGAGGTGGACCAACACTCTCACGTGCAGGGTAGCAAAACAGGTTTGGCCAAAACTGGACCTGCGGCGCTCCAAGGCACTTATATCCCTGGGAAAACGAGATTTAGGATTGGTCGTAGGGATACTGACAGGACACTGCCTTTTTGGGGAACATGCGAGAAGGCTGGGTCTAGAGACGAATGACTTTTGTAGAAGTTGTATGGACGAAGAGGAGGAAGAGACGTTAGTTCACTTCCTATGCTCGTGTCCAGTACTATCATACAAAAGACATAGGTACTTGGGTGTGTACAACATGGACAGCCTTTCTGAACTCGCGGACTTTGGGGTGCGAGATATTTTACACTACATCAGTAGCTCTGGTTGGTTTCAGCGGGAGTAAGGGGAGATTGGATCCTGTGGTATCACAATGGGCCATTATTGGCCTAAGTGTGCGATAGCAGCCACTCTAACCTAACCCTACACCGTTCGCTTTGAATAGTTTCTCAAAGCACACTTTGCTAAAATGTACCTTACTCCTCAAAACCCATTTATTATAGATATTACATATCAAGAAGTTTGAAAGCAAGAGATCATGACCGACATGTTGTTCTATCATTATTTTCGCTTCGATGCATTTTCGATAGAATAACGGTATTTTGGAAGTAAACATTTTTTTCTTTCATGTAAATTTCTAAATTTTTATCAAAGTAGCACGGTTTTTCGTCGTCGAAGCGAAAATAGTGATAGTTCCAACATGTCGGCCCATATTTTGCAAAGTTAATTACAATTGGTTCTGATTTCGAGAAAATTCGTTTAGTGAGTCCTACGGCGGAGCTTTGAATACGTTTTTTTTAAATCAACTCGCACAACTTTGTTGAAAGGGTTTTCGAGTGCCAGACATCGATTGCGACCTTTTTTTCACCTAACCATCCCCATTTCACCTAGCCACCCATTTAGTTCGAAGATTATTTCGAAAACAAAAAGACATTGCGTTAGTTAGGCTATTAATACAATACAAAATGAAGTATTTAACTGTACAAGAAAAAACTGAAAATATCCTGGTTTATGGTGAAGCGGCAATAGTCACTGAGGAAAGTAATGACATTTAGCTGTGTACGTTCATTTGAAATGCGGATTTATAAGTGCATTGAAGTCGAAGGCCATCATTTTGAGCACTTAATTTAATTAAAAGATAATGAAGCGAGGAGTCCCATGTAAATCGAGCACCATAGTAAGAGTGAGAGGCGAGGGGGCTCACGTTTATCCCGCACCCCGAAGGGCACAGGAAACTAATAAGTCCACGTCGTTGTTCCTGGGTTACGCTGAAAGTAGTTTATTTACCAGCTAATTACGTTTCTACAGGTAACAATTACCCAGTTATTCAGATATTTTTAAAACAAAATGCAAAGAAAATCATTTATTTGAAAGAAGATTTAATCGCATGTTCCTGTGTTACGATAATAGAAGTTTCTTGACAAGTCATTTTTCAGTAATTAAAAATTTAAGAAATTCAATTTGTTTAAGACTAATTGCGAGTATTTACATTAAAAACATGTTTATTTTAATTAAAACATATTGCAAAATCGTATGCATAGGTTCTCGGTAGGAGAAATTGAAAAAAATGAATATGGTTATTACAGCGCCATCTATCATCAATCGAAAAAAATGTTTCAAAGAAATCCTACGTATTTTAAGCCGTATAATTCTAACCTGCAATAAAAATAGGGTTCCTATTTTAATTTCAAAGTTACCTTCGTCCCACCTACAAGAAGGGGAGAACGGGTACTAATTTTAGAGCAAATGTATGTCTAAAAACCACCTATGTTTTTTATTGATTTTGCATATGAAAACTGTTATTTCAACAACCTTTTTTCTTGCTGATGAAAAAACCTTAAATATGAAATTTCACCCCGATCAGGCAAGCCGTCTAGATGTCGAGAGGACAAAAGCAGAAGATACACACACTAAACTTTTCAAAAATCACCTTTTTCATTTCGGCGCACTTATGACATTCCAAATGCATTTTGGTGTCATTTGTTGTAAGTCGTAACTTATAATACTTTCATAATTAACCTCATGATTGACTGTTGTATTATTATACTTAACAATTTTGCTTAAATATTTATGACACTAAAAAGTCAATTCGTTACATAGTTTACCAGTTTTTGCAATCTCCTACAAAAATATGTGGTTTATCCAACGAATTCAATTTTTAATCTGCAAAAGAAGAAACAACACATATTATTTTGTCGTGTTACATTTTCATTAAAGCAAACAAAGGGTTCACAATTTCTCTTATTTTATTTTCAATTTATTAAACAAACGACAAACATCAAAAAAATATAATGAACAGAAAAAAAAACTTATTTCAAAAGCAATGAAAAGTAATCCGATTTTCTAAATTCCATTCTTCCTTGGAAATCTAAAAACAAAAACCTACCGACAAATAAAAATTACCCCAATTTGTTCTGGTGGGTGTGTGTTGTTTGTTATTCTGAAGCACGTATACATTTTCTTTTTAACAGATGCGAATGTGTTTTTATAGCAGATAAATCTCATATTTTTCTTTCAGCTGTTTTTTGCTTTTCATTTTTATCGCAGAATATTTAAATAGATTTGCTTTTGAAAAAAGGCTTAGGTCTAAATTCCAAACTGTACTCGTATGTGTCTGTATATACTGTGAATAAAAGATTGTGTGAGGGTTTGTAATTTATTTGTTGGCGAAAATGATAAATGTCTCTGAGTGTACATTTGAGTTGAGTGGATTTTTTGACATAGGAAACCTTGATATTTAATACAAATTTTATTACTTATGTTTAATTTTTATGCCATTTGCATTATTTTTTGTTGCATCAAATTGTGTTAAATTAAAAATTTTCAAACCGTAATCTCATTTTAATTAAGTACAATTATTCTATTTCTAAAAATGTTCGCAAACACTTAATAAAATATGTATTACAATTTTACATTGGAACAATCGGATTATATTTGATTGAATAAGCTCATATATTTTCATCCCAATTGTTTTTTGAAAATTAACATTAAAAATAATTTTGCAGTACTCGTATTAGGTATACATTTTATATTACGTATGTTATGAGACATGATTAAATGCAAAATTCATCGTTACTCAAACTCGTATTCAGTTTTAGAAAAGAGTCAGAAATATAATAAATATGAAACGTAATTTTTGTTTAGAACGACACACGAGAAAGTATATAACATAAGAGATAGTTTATCAAAAAGAAATCTTGTAGATATGAGCTCTAATCTAACGTTGATGAAAGTTTTGTGTTAAACTTAAACTCAATGGTCTATCGGGATTCGAACCCGGTACCTCCCGATCCAAACGCCAAAGCTTTAACCACTGTGCCAGTGATGGTTCAAAAGTTATTACATCTTTCACTGTACTCATCAATTTTTTTTTAAAAAACTACGATTTTTTTGGTTACCCTTTAGAAAAATACGAACTTGAAGAGTGCACCAATAAAATCATTTTTATGACATCATATATGTTCCGTCGTATAAACCAATGTGTTTGAGAAGTTTTTTTTTTGCAGTAAGTGACTCTAACGGAAAGGCAATGAACTACAGAAAGCTGACTAAATATCACAAAAATGTGCGACACTAATGCAGATTTTAAAGTGGTATCATGCGTCGAGCAATTCACAACAGAATGTTTTTAAAAAAAAATTTACAAAGTCGTATTTATTAAAAATTCACATAACAAAATTTGGGGGTAGGGGGCATCGGTCTAGAAGGTCAATACACCAGCCCAAATGTCAACCTCACTTGCACGTGGTGCTCCCTGCTAATTAACCAACGAGGCTCTGGCAACCGAGAAACGGCGGGATAAACGAACACCGAGTACCTAGCACATGATGTTCTCTCAACCGTTTCACTGCCAATTTCACTTTTTAAGGCCCATTTACATGTCCAGAATTGTTTCATCTGCAAAATGAAAAAGATAAAACATTTGCTTTTTGTACGTGAGACAAGAACAGAAATATAAACATGCAAAATTTTGCAGAAGTTTTTTTGTTATATTTGAGCAAATGCTACCATAAAAATGAAAATGCTACAATGCAACATTTTTGGTTATTTTTGCTTGGACGATCGATGAAATTTCAAATCAATTAGGAATTCGTAATAAATTAAGATAATTGTACAATTGGCATCTTAAATTTTTTCCATTTGCCACGAAACAGCTCCATCGGTGACAAAATACTTCGTAAATTTCGCTCGTACTTCCTTTGCTGCAGCAGTCGAATTGTATGAGTTTGTCCTTATGGGTTGCAGGCTGCTCGGTTGTTCAGACCTCCACGTTCCATGAACTAACGTTCCACTACTCTCCCCGTCTATTAAGCCTGGTGAGATATAAGGTGTTCCACTTTTTTGCTGTCTCAACCAGTTATGGAGGCATACGCAGGCACCTACTATTTTTTCGGCTGTGTCGATCTACAGAAGAAGCATGAATAAAATTAATCGTCAAATATTGTGTTAGGTAAGTAACTTACGTTTGAAATTATTGGTTGGCGGAGTATCCTCCACTTGGACACTAACACTCCAAAAGAATTTTCTATCATTCGACGCGCTCTTGAGAGTCGATAATTAAAAATTCTTTGTTCCGTTGACAGCGGGCTGTTGGAATACGGTTTAAGGATGTTTTTGTGCAAACCAAAAGCATCATCTGCCACAAAAACATATGGAACATTCTGTATGCTATTTGTTAAATTCCTTGGAGCTGGTAACCTGTAAAACAAAAATATATGACAATTTTTATATAGGTAAGCAAATAAAATAATATTCACATACGATAAAGAATTCGAGAAGAATTTTTTCCCGAACATGCAATGTCTAAAAATTCCACCATCGCTTTGTCTGCCCGCAGCTCCTATGTCGCACATAATGAAGTTGTAATCGTGGTCGCATATTGCTAACAGCACGATCGAATAAAATTTTTTATAATTAAAGAAGGTTGACCCACTTTCCGATGGAGCCTGTTTTCAAATAATCATGTCTAAGAAATATTTCATTGAGTTATTTTTATTTTAAGAATACCTGTACAGCTACATGTTTTCCATCTATTGCACCCATACAATGTGGAAAGTTCCACCGTCGTGCGAATCCATCGGCGATCTTTAAATAATTGCCTTCATCTAATCGGGGAAATACATTTGTTTTCAAAGCTTCAATAATTGCATGAGTAGTCTCACGAATTATGAAGTGTACTATTGCTGGCGAACATTTGTACGATGTTGAAAGGCTTCGTTGTGATTCCCCAGTTGCCAAATATCTAAAAATTGGTTCTATATTAATTAGATATATGAGAATCAAGTAAATAAGTAATTTTCTTACCTTATTGTAATTGCCAATCTTGAAGCTGGTTCTATAGGCTTCCGAGTTAAGGTCTGTTTCCGAATGGAAGGACCAACCAACTTCAAGAGTTCATCAAACTGGGCAGGCGTCATTCGCATATAGGTGAAGAATATGTCCGAGTCATTTAATTTTAATTCCCGGAACACAGTTTGAAAAGCGCCAGTTTCATCTCGACCAGTATAATATGGTCGAACCCAATATTTTCTTTTTTCCCGTTTTCGTATGGTGCTGTCATCCAACATTCCAGATAATTTCATAAGGAAAGCATCTTCATCGCTTTCTTCTTCACTAAATATTATATTTAATAATTCCAGGTCCTCACTATCCATTTTAGTATTAATGTTTTTATAAAAACTTGCAGTTCACTTTTAGTTTATTAATAAAAACACCAACTGCGATTTTGTCACAAGCAGAATTTATGCGTATTAAATTATATTTTAGATGAATCTAAAATTTTTTTACTTCAAACAAATAATTTACTCAAAAACTTTATTAATTTTCACCAAAATTTATTATTTATTAGATTTCACTATTCAGAAATTAAAAAAATATTTTTTATTGCCGCCCTTTCTTATTGTCAAACTTCAATAAAAAACATTTTATAAAAAAAATTATAGCATCGCTGTTTATGCTTGTTTCTTTCTCACACATGGAATATTTTTATGTAGTGGGCCCATTCATATTTTCCTGCAAAAATTTGCAGATGAAACAATTCTGCACATGTAAATGGGCCATTAGAACCACTGAAAAAGAACACGAGATTAATACCTCAATGTTATAACCACACCCAAAAATATTGCGGGAGAGATCTTAGGTGCGTAAAATGTGCCGGCAAACCAGTGTTACCATGTGTGAAGATTTGTCTTCATTTTGAAGTTTTTTTTGTACCAATTTGCTTTTCTCGGTTTATTGGGTAATTTGCTTCCGTTTTATACTTTTTGGTTTACTGGGAAAAATATTAGATCTGTCACATTTTAGTTTGGTTGTTTTTCTAGTTATGTGGTCCCGGTGTTCGATACATTCCCAATATGTATAATTTCCAACTCGGAAATAGTATTACGAATTTAACACGGAAATCCAATTTGAAATCGTCTATATGCACCAATACATATAATTGGATAGCAGAACAAAAAATTTCATATATATGTATGTATATACCTAACCTACTGCTATTTACGTATAATCACTGAAAGCACATGGTGCACCATTTTTTATGTGTCGATCAATTAATTCATTATATTGTAATTAATACATAATATATAAAATTCCATATAAATATTAATAAGTAAATAAATATTTATAAATAGCCGATATATATGTACAGTTTGCTTTATCAGGTAATTATATATTATTGTAATAATGTCAAAGAGAACTTATTTTAGAAAAATAAAAAGTGAAGTGGACAAATTAATAGAGTTTTCTGTAAATAGTACAAATTATAGTGAAAAAAATTCTAATAGTAATGATAACGAAATAAAGATGCATAAAGCAGTGGAAAATTTTAGTGGTAATAGTATTGTAGAAGATATCAATAGTATTGATTCGACGCCTGGAAGTGAGAATATTAATTTAACGGTAAACTGCGAAGATGATGAGCATGAAACTATCAATAAATGTTTTGATTTGGAAACAGAATTAGCCGAATGGGGGATAAAACATAATGCGACAAATGACGCGATGAATGCTTTACTAAAAATACTAAGGAAATACCACCCAAGTCTTCCGAAAGATTGCAGGACAGTGAAAAAAACTAAAAAAAAAAATAGAATTGACACCACTGGGTGCTGGGTCATATTTACACTTTGGACTGAAACACAAATTGCAGCTATTATTGCAAAAATACAAAAATTTTATTGACATTGGTATTGATGGTCTCCCTCTGTCAAAAAGCTTCAATAGCCAATTGTGGCCAATATTAGGAAACGTCGTAGGTTTGGAAGATGTATTTTTGATTTGAGCATATCACGGATACAGAAACCTAGCTGTGCAAATACTTTCTTGCGGGAATTTGTAAGGGAAACTATACTACTAACTAACTAAAGATCTAACTAAGCAGTTGACTGGCAGCCCCGTCATTAGCATATTAAAACTAATAAGGCAAAACCGAACTTTTTTAAATTGTTTAATTTGATTTTGAAAAAGTTTAATTTGAATTTGAAAAAGTTGAATTTCCTTTATAAAAAGTTTATTAGTTTGAATTTGAAAATGTTTTATTTGTTTTGGAAAAAGTTGCCATTAAACTTTAAATGGTTTAATTTGGAATTGAAATCCTGTATATGCCGACTCGTGATACGGAGGAGGCAGATAATTCTGGACAGCAAAATATAGCGTTTTGGTTAATGAAAGAAAATAATTTTTGTAACATTTATAAATACATGGAAAACAATATTTTATAAATGCAAAACATTTTTTTTGTTATTTCGGCTTATAATTTCTGTAAAGGTTTTTGTTTGTGACATGGAGTTTGGTAAGTACACTATTTTAATAATATGTATTGAATAGACGAACGATTAATTAAACACACCATTTTAATAAATTCAAAAAATAATATTCACTCATATATAGCTTATTTACATTTAATTCAGTTTTTTTAATACTTAATAAATTCATATATTTTTAATTATATATTTTTTTTGATTATCACATTTTATTGGTCCCTCATTGTCGTTGTTAACGACAAAAAACGAAAATCTGTATATCACTAATATTACATCAACTTACATTAGGTTCTTCTTCCGATCGGTAGCCATCGATGCTATGAATACCGCATATTTCTAAAATCGATCCATCATCCTCATATAGTACGAGGGTCTCAGGCATTAATCCACCTCCGGTTATGTTCATTGCCTCTCTCAATTTGCCAAACTTCTTCTTCGCCCCGTATCCGAATAGAACGTTGAAACTCTCCCGGACAAATTCTCTTAATTTATAACAGTACCCTTTATATTTTATACTTCTTGCATTATATAAATACTATTGTTGTGAATCTATTGCAATTATTTTATCAATAAAATTAACTTTAATTTGTATAAAAAAAATTATTTCAAAAACATGTGCCAAGTATTCATTGATATGACTGTCGAATTGAGTAAATGAAAATACACATGACATAACGGTTTTATAAAATTTAAAATAAAATCACTCACAATTGTAATAAAATTATGTTAAATAATAACAAAAATTGACTGTCTAAATACTCACCATTTTTTAAATTTAATTCTTTTTTTTTATTAAAAATGTATCGTTTTATCACAAACAATATGTTATGCTTATGACTAAAGCATAAGTATTAAACAAAACAAAACATCAGGTATGTGAAGTTATCCCAGAATTCTATCCCAGAAAAATTTTTTTTTTAATCAGGCAACACTAACATAGCAATTACCAATTTGCTCTTGTGTGAAGTTATCCCAGCCCAGGTTTTGATTCATTTCCTTCAAATATACTATATTTGTGAAGTTACCCCAGCCCAGAATTTTTATAAATTTTAATGAAAAAATTAAAAATAATCAAATTTATTAAATTGGATTTCTTTTTCATTTAACAAAAAAAATTTAAATCTAACGTATCAAAAACTGTAAAATTTTTAATTGCATAAAGTAATGGAAAATTTCAGGCAATGTAAGAAATAAATTGTTCCGTGGCAAGTAAATGACAAGTAAATTTAAGCTAAATTGGAAAAAAATCGTTCCGTGGCAAGTTTCCGAAAATGAACTCTGGGCTGGGAATTTCATTGATTTTTATACATATAATTTTTCGTCCCGCTCGATAAATTTTAAATTATTTCGTCAAAAGTAAAAATGTCTCGGATCAGGGCTACATGATTTTAAAATGTATACACCAGCAGCTAAATTTAAGCTAAATTGGAAAAAAATCGTTCCGTGGCAAGTTTCCGAAAATGAACTCTGGGCTGGGAATCTCATTGATTTTTATACATATAATTTTTCGTCCCGCTCGATAAATTTTAAATAATTTCGTCAAAACTAAAAATGTCTCGGATCAGGGCTACATGATTTTGAAATGTATACACCAGTAGCTAAATTTAAGCTAAATTGGAAAAAAATCGTTCCGTTGCAAGTTTCCGAAAATGAACTCTGGGCTGGGAATTTCATTGATTTTTATACATATAATTTTTCGTCCCGCTCGATAAATTTTAAATTATTTCGCCAAAACTAAAAATGTCTCGGATCAGGGCTACATGATTTTAAAATGTATACACCAGTAGCTAAATTTAAGCTAAATTGGAAAAAATCGTTCCGTGGCAAGTTTCCGAAAATGAACTCTGGGCTGGGAATTTCATTGATTTTTATACATATACTTTTTCGTCCCGCTCGATAAACTTTAAATTATTTCGCCAAAACTAAAAATGTCTCGGATCAGGGCTACATGATTTTAAAATGTATACACCAGCAGCTAAATTTAAGCTAAATTGGAAAAAAATCGTTCCGTGGCAAGTTTCCGAAAATGAACTCTGGGCTGGGAATTTCATTGATTTTTATACATATACTTTTTCGTCCCGCTCGATAAATTTTAAATTATTTCGTCAAAACTAAAAATGTCTCGGATCAGGGCTACATGATTTTAAAATGTATACACCAGTAGCTAAATTTAAGCTAAATTGGAAAAAAATCGTTCCGTGGCAAGTTTCCGAAAATGAACT
Organism: Nephrotoma flavescens; assembly: GCA_932526605.1. Taxonomy (NCBI): domain Eukaryota; kingdom Metazoa; phylum Arthropoda; class Insecta; order Diptera; family Tipulidae; genus Nephrotoma; species Nephrotoma flavescens. The sequence goes on from OW052222.1 coordinate 83,303,725, forward strand.
CTGGGCTGGGAATTTCATTGATTTTTATACATATAATTTTTCGTCCCGCTCGATAAATTTTAAATTATTTCGCCAAAACTAAAAATGTCTCGGATCAGGGCTACATGATTTTAAAATGAATACACCAGTAGCTAAATTTAAGCTAAATTGGAAAAAAATCGTTCCGTGGCAAGTTTCCAAAAATGAACTCTGGGCTGGGAATTTCATTGATTTTTATACATATAATTTTTCGTCCCGCTCGATAAATTTTAAATAATTTCGTCAAAACTATAAATGTCTCGGATCAGGGCTACATGATTTTGAAATGTATACACCAGTAGCTAAATTTAAGCTAAATTGGAAAAAAATCGTTCCGTGGCAAGTTTCCGAAAATGAACTCTGGGCTGGGAATTTCATTGATTTTTATACATATAATTTTTCGTCCTGCTCGATAAATTTTAAATTATTTCGCCAAAACTAAAAATGTCTCGGATCAGGGCTACATGATTTTAAAATGTATACACCAGCAGCTAAATTTAAGCTAAATTGAAAAAAATCGTTCCGTGGCAAGTTTCCGAAAATGAACTCTGGGCTGGGAATTTCATTGATTTTTATACATATAATTTTTCGTCCCGCTCGATACGGAACGATTTTTTTCCAATTTAGCTTAAATTTACTTGTCATTTACTTGCCACGGAACAATTTATTTCTTACATTGCCTGAAATTTTCCATTACTTTATGCAATTAAAAATATTACAGTTTTTGTATACGTTAGATTTAAATTTTTTCATTAAAATTTATAAAAATTCTGGGCTGGGGTAACTTCACAAATATAGTATATTTGAAGGAAATGAATCAAAACCTGGGCTGGGATAACTTCACACAAGAGCAAATTGGTAATTGCTATGTTAGTATTGCCTGATTAAAAAAAAAATTTTTTCTGGGATAGAATTCTGGGATAACTTCACATACCTTAAAACATCTATCATTCTGCTCCTCAAAAGTAAGCGAATAAAAGAGGTGAGAAGGACGTGTCTCATCAAAATTCAACCGGAAAGATTGGGTATATCCAGCCCATATAGGCCTACATTCGAGATGTCTCATTTGTAGATTTTCCTCAGTTATAGAATTCTACATGGGCTGGATGATATATATTCGTTATTTTGGGTTTATTTCTAAAATAAATGATTTGAATAATTAAGTAAATATGAAATCCCTTAATTTATTAAACTTCACACCATGAAAATAAAAACAATAAAAAGAAATGAAAATAGAATAAAATAAATTATTATTTAAAGTACAGGCAAAGATAATCATATATCACTAGTGCAGATACTCCTGATGATGACCTAACAAGTCGAAATCGATCGAGTGATTTTTTAAACTTTTTGAACAAATTGTTTAATTAAAATATTCAAAAATCTATTTTTTGCGAAATAAAAAACAAGTGTTTAATAAAATGTGTTTATTAAGTGTAAATGTGTTTCGCCAAGTGCCTACGGCAAATAGTGTGAAAGGTATTTCTGGTTTTCATCATGTGGAAGAACGTCTCGGATAGAGACCGAATCGGCAAAAAAGTGGAAAATGACTTTTTCATACCTAAACCTCTTTTCATAGACCTACCTACAGACTTTGTTCGAAAACTGAGACTGGAGTCTTGCGAGTTTTGCTGCTGTTTCACTAACCTATTAGACGCACAAAATTAATATCATTGTTGATTGATGTAAATAATAATCAAATTTTATATTAACATCTAGTATGCTGATGAAACAACATAAAAACTCTCAAGTCGCAGTTTTCGAACAGAATTCGTATGCAGGTCACAAATATTAAAATTGTAAAAGTGATCCAAATTCAAATTAATCTGTTAAAAAAATATATATATAAATCAAATAAACATGTCGAATTCAGACAGTGAAACTGAACTAACAGTTCTAGAAAATATTATAAAGCTAAAAAAGATTCGTTCGTTACATCTTTTTTAAATAAGAAAACTGAATCTGAATAAAAAACCATTGAAGAATTAGAATCCGCATTGACCCGTCTTTGAATAACATATTCTAAATTTGACGAAATTCAAAATAAATTAGAAATATTATGTGAAGAAGCTTATAGATATAGAGATGAATTTTATGATTTGTAAACGCTTCAATTTGAAATCAAATTGAAGAAATTCGAACGAGTGCAAAATTGCCTCAATTTAAAAATCATATTTCGCCAGAAATCGATTTAAAAACTTCGATGTCATTAAAGCTTCCAAATATTCAGTTGCCAAAATCGACGGCTCTGAGTTGAATTTGCTAGACATTCGTGGTATCTTTATTGAGCTAATTCATTCTAATCAAGGTACGAGTAACCTAGCAAAATTTCTCTATTTAGCTTCATGTATTACGGAGGGAAAGCCTATAAATTCATTCAACCTTTTTCAATACCACCGGAAAATTATCCGATTGCATGAAAAAACCTAACCGACCATTATAATGACGAAATCACAATCCAAAAATATGACAAAGATTTTCGAAATTAAAAAACCCATCGAGAATTCAGTGTCAAGTCATAATTCTTTAAAGACGTTAAATGTTCCATTTGATTCGTGGGGATTTATACCTTAATCACCATTTTACTGTTCATATGGATGATGAATCAAAAATTGCTATAATAAAAGGTTCTTCAGCTAAAAAATTAATATCGTTTGAAGGGTGGAGAGAAAGGTGTAGAATTATGGAAGCTCAAAAATCATGGAAGCTCAACCAGCTCCCAACAAATAGCTCGAGTACCCAAGTCATTGTTAGCAAAGCAACCTCGGGTTGTGGGAATCCAAAACCTCGCTTGGGTATTTTGTAGTGGGAATCATGTTAATAACCAGTGTCAAAAATTTAAAGACAATAAGTTGAGTCCTCAGAATCGTTACGAATTGGTAACGATTCGTTATTACAAACGTAATTTATGTACCAATTGCCTTCTACACAATCATCGTGTTATCGACTGTAAGTCTTCACCTTGTTCGTTGTGTTCTTTAAAACACAATGTAATATTCTTCTCCACTTCGGACGGAATAATGAGTGTTTCCACAAACGATTCTCATAATATTCCCGAAAAATCGCCTCAGGAATTGTTTGCTTTGAACTCAGCAAATCTTTAAAATGGGGTTTCCACGCCTAATCTCAAACATCACAAGACTCAGATTCTATTAGGCACTATAGATGTTTGGATTAGAAATTATTCGGGAGATAGCATGCAGTGTAGAGTACCACTGAATAGTGGCTCTCGGGCGAATTATATTACTGATAGGATTTATAAAAAATTATCATTAAAATCAGAATCGGTTCATATCACAATCGGAATAGGTGGCGCAACATCAACAGTAACCAAAAAAGTAAATGTTTGAAAAGTAAAAAGAATCGCGAACATCGGATTTTAAATGTAATATCATTGTTTGGTAAAATCCAAAATTTTCGAATTTCTCCCCCCGAAACAATACGGTAAAAACGTTCTAAAGGATCATACCCAAGTAGTAGATCTTTCTACTGAGAAAAAAAGCCAGTAAAAATAAAATAATCTACATATAAAATTAAAAAAATATGCACATATTTTTTAGGCGAAAAGTCTTGTTTTAAAATTGAAAGGATAATATTTTTATTTTTAAAATATTTTTTTTCTCCAAATTTGTTTATAAAAATAAAAAAATGTTTTTTATTTGTAAAAATGCTTTCCTTACTTATGTCAAATAGTTTTCTTAAATTTTAAAAGATAGTTTTTTAAGAATAAAAAAACTATTGGCTAGTTTTAAATTATTTATTTTAATTTTTAAATAATTATTTACTAAATTATTATTTTTTAACAAATGTGACACAATTTTATTAAATCCATATAATCCGCAATACACTTTACAAATACAATGACATTCACAATGTTCAAGTCAGCAAAAAACAAAGAGGTTATCTACTCAGTCATAACATAATCTATCTACCACAAAAATTAGAGAATTACCTGCCCCCAGCAAAAAATTTGTAACTTTTAGAAGTTTTTCGTTTTTTTAATTTTACAAACTAAAATTTTTCTCAGTGTGGTTTTATAAACCGGGAGCCGTTGATTTATTAATTGGTGCTGAATTATTTCCTGGCACCATTTTAGGAGAAAATCTTGTAAGAAGCCATGATCTTCCAATGTATAAAACTTCTATAACATTTTTAAATTAAAACAATAAACACAAAATATTATTTATAATTTTACAAAATATATCTTTACCTACATTATAGTATCTATAATATAATTAATCTCTTTACCTACATTATAATTATACTTATTTTTATTTTAAAATTTGTTTTTAAAATAAAAATAATTATTAAGGAAATTTTATAATATTTTTTGTATAAACATTTTTTCACGTTAATTAAGTTTTATATTTTGATAAATTTTATAAAATTATAAATAATAATTTGAGTTTATTGTTTTAATTTAAAAAGTTATATATTTGTGATAATAAGTACACAATAAAATAGACGGGTTTTAGCGACTTCGAAAATCATAATGAGCAGATCCAAAAATTTTGGTTAATTGAAAATAATGAAAACCCCAAAACGCACTCAGTTGAAGAAAAATTGTGAGACTCATTACGCAAAAAGTGTCATTAGAACGAATTCAGTTCGGTATAGTGTAGCTCTTCCAAAAAAACCAAATATTTGTAAGTTAGGTAATTCTTCTAACACAGCTGAAACCAAAACTTTGTGAGCAGTATTCTCAATTTATGAGTGAGTACATCGATTTACAACACTTGATAGACGAAATTCAGATGAAACCGAATGTAAGCACAAGTATTTTTTATGCCACATCACGCAGTTACACGTGAAAGTAATAATACTACAAAATTACGCGTTGTATTTAACGCTTCATCAAAAGCTTCTTCAAGTATATCACTAGACAATTCTTTAATGGTTGGTCCTACAATTCAGCAGGACTTGCGTTCCAATATCATGAGGTTTCGAAAACATGCCATCGGTATTACAGGGGATATAACAAAAATGTTTGCCTATATCTTAGTGCATGAAAAAGATCAAGATTTGCAACAAATTTGGTGGCGTGAATCTGATAACACCTCATTATAATGCTACAAACTTTGGACTGTAACGCACGCTAGTGCCCCGTTCTTCACTATCCGTACATTATTTCTCTAGCGGAAGATGAATCAACACATTTTCCTGAAGCTTTAAACATGCTTAAACAAGATTTTTATGTCGACGACGTGCTTACTCGTGCCGACAATCTTGAAATAGCAATCAAATTGATAATAATAAAGCTGCATAGGATGGATTTGTGAGAGTGGTGACTTTAAGAACTGCAAACTCCGAATTTAAACGCACTAATACTCGCAATTGTCCACTTCCAATTGGGAATTCGATTTGTAATGAAATTTACAAACAGAATTAGTAACAAAGTTTCAATTTTGAACATTTAAATTGTTATCTTTAATTTTTGCTTTTGTTCAAGCATTTAAATTTGCTTAAATAACTCAAGAGTGGGAGTTAAAATGGAGGAAATTAAAACATACTGAAATTATAATTATCTTGTATTATTTTTTTATAAAATAATAAGTCTTAAATATTATATACAATTTGCTTTGCAATTCTTTATATTACTAAAATTTTTCGCCGGCAACTTTAATCATTTTTTCAAATGTGCAAGTTTTTTATTGTTTATTTACCTACTAAGCGAATAATTCCGTTTACCCAGTTGGAATATTCCCCTTAGTAGGGGGAACAAATTATGTTTCTTAAATTTAAAAAAATGATTAAAGTAGCCGGCGAAAAATTTTAGTAATATAAAGAATTGCATAGCAAATTGCATTCCGATTAGGAAAATTTTCACCGATTTCAAATTTGTGATTGATTTATGATTTGTGAATTGATTTATGCAAAAACATAACATGAATATTTATTTCATCGTAAAAATATATCGAAATACAGTCCACATGTAATATACAATATTCTTGTAGCTTACTCTTGTATCTATGAATAGACTATTCAACTTAATATTATGTAACTCTATCACGTGACCTTCTCGATTAGAGACGAAAATATTCTGTAATATTTGTTTAAATCCCCAAAATAAACTAAGTGAAAACTCATACCATCCGGCAAATATAACAAGGAAAGGTAAAAGAAAAAGTCATATTAGATTAGAAAATCACTACCGTATGTCCATGCGATACAAGGGAAAGAGGGGGGAAACATAAAACTAACTTATATTTTATCTTAGTGTTCTTTCTTTATCCTTATTGTTATTTCGATACTTGATAGATTATACTACAATTGTGTAGGATTATTTTGTGTTTTAAATTCCCATCATATCACATTCTACACAAACATTTTGTTATTTCTCTGCGTACGTGAAAGCATTTCTTAATTTAGTGTTACCTAAAGTTTATTGTTTCGCTTTGGCATGGGAGTAAAGAAGTATCATGTCTTGAACATTAAATATTTTAACGGCATTAGTGGTGTAGTTAACACCTTTGTTAATATTTAAAACTTTTAATAGAAATGAACAAAACAGAGATAGTAATGAGAAAATTATATAAAATGTCAATCATAACATTTAAACTATTCATATATTATGGTTTGCCAATATTTCAGAGTTAAACGTTCGATGTTCTCCACAACCAAACAGCTTTCACAAAATTCACTCTCATTCAAATTACGTTTCTTTGAACCTTCTTTCCAATTCCCATGATTCAATTTCACACGTTTCCTTGTTCGTATCATTTTAGTTTAGTTCTTTGAGAACCTTAAAGAAAGGTCGACTCAAAGGAGAACCAACCAAATCAAAGTGCTTCCTGCCTTTCACCTGACATTTGTCAACAAATTCTCCCTCCCATTTTCTCCATTGAATTACCGGAAACATTCAAAATACTTCTCTTGCCTCCATAAATTTAAATTCAGTTACATCCTCAATCGTATAACCCCGGTTTGCAAGCATATTGGCCCTTTCATTAGCTTCAATTTGTAAGTGCAAAAGTATACATTGTAGAATAACCTCACTCTCACAAGATTGAAGGTACTCTTCATATACATTGCCATGAGTTCCCTCACCCCCGACTAATTAATTCCAACCCACTGAAGTCAGAGAAAAGAGCTACTCTTTTTCTCCCTTGTGTCATTGTCAACTTAACCCTTCCATAATCCCAATCAACGCTGCTCATTATACAGATCCTTTCATGTAATCATACCATTTTCTCTTTTTTAATTGATGGAATAAAAATTTCAACACCCACTCGACCCTCATTTACACAGCATCTTTATACACTTCCACATGTTCAAAATATTTCAATTGCATTTTACAAAACTCATTCTTGACCGATAACTCATTTATCATCGCTTTAGTTGAATTCAACCTTCAGATGCACAAATAGATTGGTCGTAGAGACTTGCGGATAGGCATGATTCTTGGAAATCACATTTATATACTCGAAGATCATTGCAATCTCTTTTTCATTTCCTTCGCCCAATTATAGTTCAGTCATTATTCCTACAGTCTCTCGCACGGTAATCCTTTCTCTCTTATAATTAAGAGGTGATTCACCCAATTCAGACCAAAGTGTATTATGGACGAATTTTTTGCCCCCAATACCACTAGGATGCATGCATTCTCCAGAATCATTAACTTTTTAAACCCAACCTTAGACCTATCACCATAAACACTCATTCCATACGCAATTTTGGATGATATGTACTTGCGCCACTTTTGGAATTTTTGCCAGTCCAAATGATTTTTTGGTATTGATGCACCTTTGTGTTATGTTGGTTAACTGGTTTACGGTAATAAAATACTTCTGCCCGTCTAGGTCATTTGGCATGCTCGCTCTATTTCTACTGCTAAACTCGACCTTTGTGACATCATCGAACTTATTTTGGATGTGTTGTCGTTTTATGGGCAGTATTGTTAGATAGACCACTCGTTCGTGTTCCGGTTTTTTTAATATTAAATTTCAAACGGTATGCCTTTCAATATGATATCCGAGAATATTTAGATTTTGTTACTCAACAAAACTGGTGGTAGCTTGTTCTGAGGTCCTTTGAATCTCTTTTAGAGAGACATGTCCAATCCGACCAATGAATATTAGGGGTCCCATTTGAAACGCGATATTTTAAAATGCGAATTATCAAAATGCGATATTTCAAAACGCGATATTTCAAAACGCGATACGGTACAAAACGCGATATGGTACAAAAAGCGATATTTCAAAATGCGATATTTCAAAACGCGATACAGTACAAAACGCGATATGGTACAAAACACGATATTTCAAAATGCGATATTTCAAAACGCGATATGGTACAAAACGCGATATTTCAAAACGCGATATTTCAAAATGCGATATGGTACAAGACGGGAGTTTAGGATCGGGTTATATCAGGCGGGTGAAGGGGAAATTTAATTTCAGTTTATAGAAATTAAAAATCGATAGGAGCGATAGTATGTAGGATCGGTATCAGGTGGGTCGCTGCGCTCCCGCCGCTTCGCAACGCATATTCTGTACCATATCGCGTTTTGTACCATATCGCGTTTTGAAATATCGCATTTTGAAATATTGCGTTTTGTACCATATTGCGTTTCGTACTGCATCGCGTTTTGAAATATCGCATTTTGAAATATCGCGTTTTGTACCATATCACATTTTGTACCATATCGCGTTTTGAAATATCGCATTTTGAAATATCGCGTTTTGTACCATATCTCGTTTTGAAATATCGCATTTTAAAATATCGCGTTTCGAGCGGATCCGGAATATTAGTCTCCGATTTAGTTAGGTTTATACGTTTAATGTTGGTAAACATTACTGAATTCTGTATTTACTTAAAATGTGTACTTTTATCAAACCATTATTGTAATATGAGCTTTATGCGCATATTTTTTCAATTTAAATTGCCAAAACTAGACTAACACTTTTATCAAGTTGTATAGTGCAGTACACATAGAATTTAATGCAAAATAAAGTGTTCTGGCTTGAGTCTCTATTTGGGATCATAAATCACAGAATTGTAATTTACGTAGACAATTTTTATAATAACCTTTAGTCTATTACTGTATATAGTTGTAATGGCCTAGTAGAGCATATAAAATAAAGAATTACAGTGAGAGACGGGGATTCGATTCCCCGCCGGGGAGAGTCAGTTTTTATTAACTCAGTAGCGTAACTCAGTAACGCTTACATTTTATGAGTTTATTGAATGTTGCAATAGATTGACATTGTGCTATTTGAAATTCAGCTGAATTCGGTTTAACACAACAATTAAGATTCCAGATATGATTTTCCGTAGGTTCTAATTTGCAGGAAAGCAGTTGTTTCTGGCTGGCTAAGCTGAAAATTAAGTTAAATTACCCGATTCGCAAGCGTACGAAAGATTAATTTGTCGCCTGGTGTCTTTGGGCGAAAGTCTCAACATCTTTGCTGCCACATAGATCTTTGGTAGTATAGTGGTCAGTATCCCCGCCTGTCACGCGGAAGGCCGGGGTTTGATTCCCCGCCGGGGAGGATTAACTTTTATTCGCTCAGTAACGCTTACTGTTTATGGATTTATAGAATGTTGCACTTGTTTCAAATTGTGCTATTTGAAATTCAGCTGAATTCGGTCTAGTCAACAATTAAGATTGCAGATATGATAAAAATTTCTGTATAGGTTCTCATATGCATGAATTCAGCTGTTTCTTGCTGGCTAAGCTGAAAATTACTTTAGATTAACCGATTGTGCAAACGATACGAAAGATGAATTTGTCTTCTGATGTCTTTGGGCGAAAGTCTCAACATCTTCACTGCCACATAGATCCCTCGGTCGAATAGTGGTCAGTATGAGCGTTCGAAATCGATTCGCAGTAACGAGAACATCGAAAAATAAAATTGTGTTTCAGAGAAGAAAAAATAAAAATTAAATTTTTATAATAAAGTTAATTTTAATATATGTATATTCGTTATTGTTATTGAAATAATATCAAATATCGCTAGATTTAGACACAAGTGAAGGTGTGGCGTAAACCGCCAATAATTGATGGTAAACGGGGTTATCCCGTTTACAACCAACATTGGAATAATGGAACAGTGTGATTCAAAAGCTAATGTTAATAAAAGCCGAACAACCATAATAAAACCAGTGTTAATTAGCACCGAACAACGGTATTCTAATAAATTAAAGCATTTTCAAATTGAAAATTGATTCATGGAAAAACAGTTTGATCACAATGATACAGCAACAAATATCAGTGAAATAAACTTTTCCAATGAAAATAGATTTCAACAATTAATTAATCCAAACGATATGAATGATGATGAAGACGTTGATAATGACGCTACTTCCATTATAATAGAAAACGGAAGCAAAAACAGAACACCAACAAATTTCGAAAAATTAAAACAGTCTATCAAAACTAGAAATTTAAATGTTCTTGGATCATACACATCCAAAACTACGACGAGGTTAGACTAAGAGCAACAGCAAAAATATAGCCAATGATAATTTTTCGTATAATCCTAAAAATATTAAACCTAAAACCTATCGAGAACCTATCGATACTGGGCAACGTGCCTTGCATTGTTCTTAAGCACGTCCCAGAAGAAATAATTATCGAACTATGTAGCATATTTAATCAACTTTTAAATAACAAAACATTCCCAAATTGTGGGAAAACGGCGTGTACCCAATGCTAAATAAAAATCAAGTAAATCCCAACAACTACAGACCAATCAGCCTTCTATCAAACATCGGTAAAATATATGAAATCATTATTTACAATAAACTTCAAGACCATGCCAACATAATAATCTATTACCTGACAATCAGTTCGGGTTTCGTTATGGCCACTCAACTACTCATGCAGTAACAAAACTGATATCCGATGTATGTCTTAACTTAAACGCCAAAAGATGTGCCGGAGCGGTGCTGATCCATATGAGCTTTTGAATCAGTAGGGTTAGATGTCCTTTTATATAAACTTTACAAGATGAAATTTCCACCCGAAATTTTGGAAGTATTACAGGATATGCTGTATAATAGAAAGTTTATAACATTTTGAATTGAAAAATCCAGTATGATTTTCAACATATGTAACGGCTTACAGCAGGAATCAGTAACAGCTCATCTACTATTCAATTTATATACAAAAAATTTGATAGTCAGCGAACGTTTAAATAGTGAAAATATTCAAACTATTGTTTACGCGGATGATATCGCAATCTATTGTTCCTTGCCTAAAATAATTTCAATTCACCAGAAGCTTCAAACAGCACTAAATTTTATCGAAGACTGTTTGCATACTTGGAGAATCGCGATCAATGCTGATAAATGTGAAACTATTTTATTTCGTAACCCGATAACATATTTACATATGCAAACTGGGATACACAGAAAAACTGGAAACATTTTGCAATCCAAATAGGAAATACAATAATCCAACAAAAGGCAAATGTCAAATATCTTGGAATAAATATCGATAGGCTGTGGTACCTTAATGAGCATATCAACATACAATTAACAAAAGCTAGAAGAGTATTCATTAGTCACAGAAAAATATTCTACTCCAAATATGTGCACAAGGACGTGAAGACTATCTGTTATCAAGCTCTAATCAGACCAATCATTACGTATGGATGCCCAATCTGGTTCAATATTAGTTCATCATATATGGAGAAAATACGCATATTCGAAAGACAATGCATACGTCATTGCAGGGGTATTTTTCGTAAAGCTAAAACGAGTTTCCTTCACTACATATTCAATGAAAAAAAATACGATAATTGTAAGCCGAAAACAATTGACCTGTACATCATTCACTTAATCCGAAATCATATTCTTAAAACGACATCCAATCTTACAAATTCCCTGTTGCATGGTCCCTACTATACTGATTATCAAATCCTAGAAAACAGCTTACAATATAATAATATTCCAGGACCAAAAACATTTATTTTACTAGATAGAATTGGGTTCATAGAAGATACAGAGCAGAGGCCAATAATTTACCATGTATCGAGAAAAACATGCAAGAAAGGATTCGATAACGAAAAGTTCAGCAATCCAGAACAGTATAATACGATACAGCACTGCATTTAAGCGAGTAGAAAATGAGTATTTCTTACGAGAAAAATCCAAATTTTGGTGGCTTAACAATAGTTAGTTCAATAAGGATAACTTAATTTAGTAATAAGTTTTTTTAGTGTTGTTTAATTTTATTTTAATCTATAATGGCAAAGTTTTAGTTATGATAATTCTATGCCAGCTTTAAAAAAACAACTAATTATTAGAAATAACAATATTGTAAATAGGGATCTTAGGACTTATAATCAAAACAAAAGAGATCTGGTTTGAGAATCCATTTGGGATCATAAACCATTTAATTGTAAATTACTTACACAATTTTTGTAATATTCTTTCGTTTACATTATATAAATTTGTAAAGGGATTATTAGAACATATGAAATAAAAAACTATATTAAAAAATAATAAAAAAAAAATTGTGGTCAGTATCCCCGCTTGTCAGGCGGGAAACATGTATGTGAAGTTGGCCCGAAAAGCCAGCCCGAAAAACAACTTTTCAATTTTGCTAAAACCAATACCATCCCGAAAAAATATCATAATTGTATGGAATATCATATTTCATCCCGAAATAAGTTAATTAAAATGAGAAAGCTAAATTATCCCGAAAAGTTACTAAATTGATAATGCCATATTATACAAATAATAATGTATATAAAGTTAGCCCAGGATTCATCCCATAAAACGACGATGGCAACACTAAACTATCACGACAGTTTTTCATCCCAGAATTTACTATCAGCCCAGAAATTTTACCATCCCAGAATATTTCATCCCAGGAAAAATTATAATGACAGAAAACTATCATCCCAGAAAATAAAGTTAGCCCAGCTATCACTATAGTAGCACTCACTATCCGATCACTATCAGCCCGAAAATTACACACATTACATAAAAACTATAGCAACTACATAATAACTAAAGTACTAACATTATTATAATGGGATGACAGAAATCATAGGATTTACTAAAAAAATTATTAAATAAAACGAACTTATTCTACCTATCCGATTTAACATCCCAATCGATAAAAGCATCGGATTATGATGAATAATTTTTAGATGCGGCACATTAATATCTTCATATAGGATCAGTTTCATGAAACTTCTATGCGTCCAAGTGGCGCAATTGATTTTCAAATTTCGAAAATCATTAAATTAATCATTTTTTTGATGCTCAATCACTCCCACCGCCCATTCTATAAAAGTGTCGGATTAGGACGAATGCGTTTTAGATGCGGGACACTAACATCTTACTACAAGATCAGGTTCATGAAACTTCTATGCGTCCAAGTGGCGCAATTCATTTTCGAATTTCGAAAATCGTTAAATTAATCATTTTTTTGATGCTCAATCACTCTCACCGCCCATTCTATAAAAGTGTCGGATTAGGACGAATGTATTTTAGATGCAGGACACTAACATCTTCATACACATCTTCTATGCGTCCAAGTGGCGCAATTGAATTTTAAATTTCAAAAATCAATAAATTATTCAATTTTTTGATGCTCAATCACTCCCACCGCCCATTCTATAAAAGTGTCGGATTAGGACGAATGTATTTTAGATGCTAGACACTAATATCTTCATACAGGATCAGTTTCATGAAACTTCTATGCGTCCAAGTTGCGCAATTGAATTTTAAATTTCGAAAATCATTAAATTAATCATTTTTTTGATGCTCAATCACTCCCACCGCCCATTCTATAAAAGTGTCGGATTAGGACGAATGCGTTTTAGATGCGGGACATTAACATCTTACTACAAGATCAGGTTCATGAAAGTTCTATGCGTCCAAGTGGCGCAATTCATTTTCGAATTTCGAAAATCATTAAATTAATCATTTTTTTGATGCTCAATCACTCCCACCGCCCATTCTATAAAAGTGTCGGATTAGGACGAATGTATTTTAGATGCGGGACACTAATATCTTCATACAGGATCAGTTTCATGAAACTTCTATGCGTCCAAGTGGCGCAATTGAATTTTAAATTTCGAAAATCATTAAATTAATCAATTTTTTAATGCTCAATCACTCCCACCGCCCATTCTATAAAAGTGTCGGATTAGGACGAATGTATTTTAGATGCGGGACATTAATATTTTTATACAGGATCAGTTTCATGAAACTTGTATGCGTCCAAGTGGCGCAATTGATTTTTAAATTTCGAAAATCATTAAATTAATCATTTATTTGAAGTTCAATCACTCCCACCGCCCATTCTATAAAAGTGTCGGATTAGGACTAATGCATTTTAGATGTAAGGCATTAATATCTTCATACAGGATCAGTTTCATGAAACTTCTATGCGTCCAAGTGGCGCAATTGAGTTATATATTTGGAAAATCAATAAATTATTCAATTTTTTGATGCTCAATCACTCCCACCGCCCATTCTATAAAAGTGTCGGATTAGGACGAATGTATTTTAGATGCGAGACACTAATATCTTCATACAGGATCAGTTTCATGAAACTTCTATGCGTCCAAGTGGCGCAATTGATTTTTAAATTTCGAAAATCATTAAATTAATCATTTTTTTAATGCTCAATCACTCCCACCGCCCATTCTATAAAAGTGTCGGATTAGGACGAATGTGTTTTAGATGCGGAACACTAATATCTTCATACAGGATCAGTTTCATGAAACTTCTATGCGTCCAAGTGGCGCAATTGATTTTTAAATTTCGAAAATCATTAAATTAATCATTTATTTGATGTTCAATCACTCCCACCGCCCATTCTATAAACGTGTCGGATTAGGACTAATGCATTTTAGATGTAGGACCCTAATATCTTCATAAAGGATCAGTTTCATGAAACTTCTATGCGTCCAAGTGGCACAATTGAATTTTAAATTTGGAAAATCATTAAATTATTCAATTTTTTGATGCTCAATCACTCCCACCGCCCATTCTATAAAAGTGTCGGATTAGGACGAATGTATTTTAGATGCGGGACATTAATATCTTCATACAGGATCAGTTTCATGAAACTTCTATGCGTCCAAGTGGCGCAATTGATTTTTAAAATTTCGAAAATCATTAAATTAATCATTTATTTGATGTTCAATCACTCCCACCGCCTATTCTATAAAAGTGTCGGACTAGGACGAATGTATTTTAGATGCGGGACATTAATATTTTTATACAGGATCAGTTTCATGAAACTTCTATGCGTCCAAGTGGCGCAATTGATTTTTAAATTTCGAAAATCATTAAATTAATCATTTATTTGATGTTCAATCACTCCCACCGCCCATTCTATAAAAGTGTCGGATTAGGACTAATGCATTTTATATGCGGGACGTTAACATTTTCATACAGGATCAGTTTCATGAAACTTCTATGCGTCCAAGTGGCGCAATTGAATTTTAAATTTCAAAAATCAATAAATTATTCAATTTTTTGATGCTCAATCACTCCCACCGCCCATTCTATAAAAGTGTCGGATTAGGACGAATGTATTTTAGATGCTAGACACTAATATCTTCATTCAGGATCAGTTTCATGAAACTTCTATGCGTC
This sequence comes from Nephrotoma flavescens, assembly GCA_932526605.1. Lineage (NCBI taxonomy): Eukaryota > Metazoa > Arthropoda > Insecta > Diptera > Tipulidae > Nephrotoma > Nephrotoma flavescens. The sequence goes on from OW052222.1 coordinate 83,319,310, forward strand.
CAAGTTGCGCAATTGAATTTTAAATTTCGAAAATCATTAAATTAATCATTTTTTTGATGCTCAATCACTCCCACCGCCCATTCTATAAAAGTGTCGGATTAGGACTAATGCATTTTAGATATGGGACAATAATATCTTTATACAGGATCAGTTTCATGAAACTTCTATGCGTCCAAGTGGCACAATTGAATTTTAAATTTGGAAAATCATTAAATTATTCAATTTTTTGATGCTCAATCACTCCCACCGCCCATTCTATAAAAGTGTCGGATTAGGACGAATGTATTTTAGATGCGAGACACTAATATCTTCATACAGGATCAGTTTCATGAAACTTCTATGCGTCCAAGTGGCGCAATTGATTTTTAAATTTCGAAAATCATTAAATTAATCATTTTGTTAATGCTCAATCACTCTCACCGCCCATTCTATAAAAGTGTCGGATTAGGACGAATGTGTTTTAGATGCGGAACACTAATATCTTCATACAGGATCAGTTGCATGAAACTTCTATGCGTCCAAGTGGCGCAATTGATTTTTAAATTTCGAAAATCATTAAATTAATCATTTATTTGATGTTCAATCACTCCCACCGCCCATTCTATAAAAGTGTCGGATTAGGACTAATGCATTTTATATGCGGGACGTTAACATTTTCATACAGGATCAGTTTCATGAAACTTCTATGCGTCCAAGTGGCGCAATTGAATTTTAAATTTCAAAAATCAATAAATTATTCAATTTTTTGATGCTCAATCACTCCCACCGCCCATTCTATAAAAGTGTCGGATTAGGACGAATGTATTTTAGATGCTAGACACTAATATCTTCATTCAGGATCAGTTTCATGAAACTTCTATGCGTCCAAGTTGCGCAATTGAATTTTAAATTTCGAAAATCATTAAATTAATCATTTTTTTGATGCTCAATCACTCCCACCGCCCATTCTATAAAAGTGTCGGATTAGGACGAATGCGTTTTAGATGCGGGACATTAACATCTTACTACAAGATCAGGTTCATGAAAGTTCTATGCGTCCAAGTGGCGCAATTCATTTTCGAATTTCGAAAATCATTAAATTAATCATTTTTTTGATGCTCAACAACTCCCACCGCCCATTCTATAAAAGTGTCGGATTAGGACGAATGTATTTTAGATGCGGGACACTAATATCTTCATACAGGATCAGTTTCATGAAACTTCTATGCGTCCAAGTGGCGCAATTGAATTTTAAATTTCGAAAATCATTAAATTAATCAATTTTTTAATGCTCAATCACTCCCACCGCCCATTCTATAAAAGTGTCGGATTAGGACGAATGTATTTTAGATGCGGGACATTAATATTTTTATACAGGATCAGTTTCATGAAACTTGTATGCGTCCAAGTGGCGCAATTGATTTTTAAATTTCGAAAATCATTAAATTAATCATTTATTTGAAGTTCAATCACTCCCACCGCCCATTCTATAAAAGTGTCGGATTAGGACTAATGCATTTTAGATGTAAGGCATTAATATCTTCATACAGGATCAGTTTCATGAAACTTCTATGCGTCCAAGTGGCGCAATTGAGTTATAAATTTGGAAAATCAATAAATTATTCAATTTTTTGATGCTCAATCACTCCCACCGCCCATTCTATAAAAGTGTCGGATTAGGACGAATGTATTTTAGATGCGAGACACTAATATCTTCATACAGGATCAGTTTCATGAAACTTCTATGCGTCCAAGTGGCGCAATTGATTTTTAAATTTCGAAAATCATTAAATTAATCATTTTTTTAATGCTCAATCACTCCCACCGCCCATTCTATAAAAGTGTCGGATTAGGACGAATGTGTTTTAGATGCGGAACACTAATATCTTCATACAGGATCAGTTTCATGAAACTTCTATGCGTCCAAGTGGCGCAATTGATTTTTAAATTTCGAAAATCATTAAATTAATCATTTATTTGATGTTCAATCACTCCCACCGCCCATTCTATAAACGTGTCGGATTAGGACTAATGCATTTTAGATGTAGGACCCTAATATCTTCATAAAGGATCAGTTTCATGAAACTTCTATGCGTCCAAGTGGCACAATTGAATTTTAAATTTGGAAAATCATTAAATTATTCAATTTTTTGATGCTCAATCACTCCCACCGCCCATTCTATAAAAGTGTCGGATTAGGACGAATGTATTTTAGATGCGGGACATTAATATCTTCATACAGGATCAGTTTCATGAAACTTCTATGCGTCCAAGTGGCGCAATTGATTTTTAAAATTTCGAAAATCATTAAATTAATCATTTATTTGATGTTCAATCACTCCCACCGCCTATTCTATAAAAGTGTCGGACTAGGACGAATGTATTTTAGATGCGGGACATTAAGATTTTTATACAGGATCAGTTTCATGAAACTTGTATGCGTCCAAGTGGCGCAATTGATTTTTAAATTTCGAAAATCATTAAATTAATCATTTATTTGAAGTTCAATCACTCCCACCGCCCATTCTATAAAAGTGTCGGATTAGGACTAATGCATTTTAGATGTAAGGCATTAATATCTTCATACAGGATCAGTTTCATGAAACTTCTATGCGTCCAAGTGGCGCAATTGAGTTATAAACTTGGAAAATCAATAAATTATTCAATTTTTTGATGCTCAATCACTCCCACCGCCCATTCTATAAAAGTGTCGGATTAGGACGAATGTATTTTAGATGCGAGACACTAATATCTTCATACAGGATCAGTTTCATGAAACTTGTATGCGTCCAAGTGGCGCAATTGATTTTTAAATTTCGAAAATCATTAAATTAATCATTTTTTTAATGCTCAATCACTCCCACCGCCCATTCTATAAAAGTGTCGGATTAGGACGAATGTGTTTTAGATGCGGAACACTAATATCTTCATACAGGATCAGTTTCATGAAACTTCTATGCGTCCAAGTGGCGCAATTGATTTTTAAATTTCGAAAATCATTAAATTAATCATTTATTTGATGTTCAATCACTCCCACCGCCCATTCTATAAAAGTGTCGGATTAGGACTAATGCATTTTAGATGTAGGACCCTAATATCTTCATAAAGGATCAGTTTCATGAAACTTCTATGCGTCCAAGTGGCACAATTGAATTTTAAATTTGGAAAATCATTAAATTATTCAATTTTTTGATGCTCAATCACTCCCACCGCCCATTCTATAAAAGTGTCGGATTAGGACGAATGTATTTTAGATGCGGGACATTAATATCTTCATACAGGATCAGTTTCATGAAACTTCTATGCGTCCAAGTGGCGCAATTGATTTTTAAAATTTCGAAAATCATTAAATTAATCATTTATTTGATGTTCAATCACTCCCACCGCCTATTCTATAAAAGTGTCGGACTAGGACGAATGTATTTTAGATGCGGGACATTAACATCTTCATACAGGATCATTTTCATGAAACTTCTATGCGTCCAAGCGGCGCAATTGGTTTTTAAATTCCGAAAATCATTAAATTATTCAATTGTTTGATGCTCAATCACTCCCACCGTCCATTCTATAAAGGTGTCGGATTAGAACGAATGCATTTTAAATGCGGCCCACAAAATATTTAAAAAACCAATATTTGTTTAATTTTTTAATGTATATTCAAAGTCTATTTTAATACCTATGTGGTACCTGTTTTGTAGTTATACGTGCCATCAAACTGATTTTTAGTGGTAAACATCTGAGCTACACGTTTTTGTGAATTTGTCAGCATGAAAAAAGGGGTAAAAATCGAACTAAAACATGGAAATAAACAAAGAAAAAAAAACAGTTTTATTAATAAGAAGATTTTCCTCCCCTGGCCCGAATAACAGCTTCCATTCGATGCTGGAATGATTTTACCAAAGTTTTCACAAAATCTTGAGGTATCGCCTCCCATTCCTCTACGATCGCCTGTTGCAACTCCTGGAGACTCGTTGGAGCAACATCTCTGGCTTGAACCCTTCTTTTCAACTCGTCCCATAAATGTTCGATGGGGTTGAGATCCGGGCTTCGAGCTGGCCACTTCATAACAGGCACATCCACCTCTTGAAGGTACTGGTATACTACACCAGCCGTATGCGGTCTCGCATTATCCTGCATAAACAGGAAATTTTCACCAATAAACCCGGCAAAAGGTACGACGTACTCCTCGAGTACTTCCTCAATGTACCGCTGAGAATTCATTCCTCTTGACCGACAGCCAGTAGTTGCTCGTGTGATGAATACAAGATCTGTCTTCGCGTTTAATGATATGTCTCCCCAAAACATGCACGATCCACCGCCATACGAGACACGTTATTAAATGCAACATTGTGCATATCGCTCTCCTTGCGAACTCACGACGGGCTCGTCGATGAGCTGTGGTCATTTTCGGCCCGTTTACTGTTCTGTATGCAGTCAGATTAACTTCTCAAAGTCGTCTTTTAACTGTCGACCGACTGAGTTCGACATCGAGCTTGGTCAGATCGTAGCACGAGGTTGGCCAGATCCTTGTCGCCGTCTGCAGCCACCAGTTTTCTGATATATCTGCCACTCTCGACCAACGGAGAATCGGCTCAAATTTAGTTGTGGAGCCATTTGACTTTGGTGCTGCTCCGCATAAATTAGTGCAACCACTTGTGCGGCTACCTCTGGTGTGGTATCCATTTCTTTGCTCCGGCTGAAAATGTAATGAATAGAGGATCGGTCAGGCTAAGCGTTGATATGCGAATGATCCCAATTCCGAGCGAGATATTTCATGGCATGCTATTGTATTGATCTTGTTGAAATATTTTTAGAATTTAATTCGAAAGCCTGCTATATGCATTTGACAAAAAAATCACTTTGTTGGCATGGTACAAGAACAAAAAGATACCACTGGATAGGTATTGAAATAGACTTTGAATCTGTATTAGGTGTGCAAGAAGACACTCGGTTTTGAAGTTGATTGCATTAAAATATACTTGAACGCTTTCGAAATCGCTCGCTATTTTGGTATATTTCATATATGTAGCTTAGTCGTATCTGATTTTCTGACATAAAGTTCAGTCATTTATAAGCTGTCATTGCGTGTGCATCAATAAGCAACATTCATGCCAGTGCGTTCTATTCTGTTGAAAAAAATGATGCTCAAGATATTGAATTGATTAATTCGATTTTGAGTGAAAATTCTGAGGGTCATTCAGCAGTAAAAAATGTGGTTTGCAAGATTTCGTGATGGCAATTTTTGTCTTAAAGTTTTAGATCGATTGCATGCAATGGGAAAAATAGAGAAGGAAGGAAAATGTTTCGCTCATAAACTGCCCAAAGAAACAAACATTACGTGTGATGACAAATGTATTTTATAAGGTAATCCTATATACAGAAAATTATGGGTTGACCCAGACCAGCCTATCAACATCAGTTTCAAAACTGAATATTCATGTTTCTTGGTTACTGTGTGTTTGGTGGAATTGGAAAGGAGTCATTTACTACGAGCTTCTAGAACCTCGTCAAACTGTTACAGCTGAAAATTACCAGACCCACTGGGAAAATATCATTTACGGGCCAAGGAAAGCGGAAGGTGATATTGCTGCAAGACAACACTTGAAAGACACAGCAAAATCAAACCAGGAACTCATCTTCTCCTTAGGCTGGAAAGTTATACAGCATACGGCGTATTTTCCGAACGCGGATCCCCGTGATTACTACTTATTCAGATCGATGTCATCATAATTGAAATACCAGCGGTTCACGAAAGTTGAAGATGTGCAAAAATGGCTCGATGATTATTTTGCTTCGATACTACCAAGTGTCTATCGCGAAAAAATTCATTATCTACCTGATAAATGGTAAAAGACCATAGATAGGAATTGCGAATATTTGGATAATTAATCTTTCTAAAAGTTGATTTTGAACAAAAAAGTCGAGTTTCTACTTACACACCTGATATAAATGTGTCGGTTTTATACTAATGTTGTACTTTGTTTCTATCTATATATAACTATTAGTTACTGTGTACGTATTATTATACATGTGATTGTACCTGATTCATTTAGCGTCACCCGGGAAGTACCTCGAGGAGGTATGAATCTCGGATTTCACTTCCCATATTAAAATATATATACTCGAAATAAGTATATATATTTATTTTTTTATTAATTTTTTTATATTTTTTTATTTTTTTTTATTTTTTTAAATTTTTTATATTTTTTTTTATTTATTTTGGATTTTTTTTTTAAATTCATATTGTTTAATTCACAGCAATTAAATTTCATTATTTATTTCAATAAACCAAAACTGATTTTCAATATTCATGCAACATAAAATTACTTAATTCAATTTCTCGTAAATTAATAAATGTGGGATCACTTTATGAGACATTGTAATTCTCATTTGCGGGATTTCTTTTAAATCGTCATATGCTTCCCAACGATCCTTTCGATAACAGTAACTTACATAATGAGCAACAACGGTCGTACTCTTAGATGGTATATAGTTAACAAATGAGCTGATTTTAAACATTTCATTAAATATTGTTATTTGTTGCGGTATATCTGAAATTGGTACTGTTGCATACGGGTTTGCCGCGGGTTCAACATAAATAAATATTGTTTTACTAACAAAAATTTGTTTTATATAATCAGTTTTGCACATTGGGCAAACTAATAAGTTGCTGTCCTCTACACAACTAACAAAATTTTTTATTCCTAATTTATCTAATTTAAAAAGGTTTATTGGAATATAATTTAAAAAATCAATGATCGTTTCATCGCATTTCGAGCACTTAAGCACTGATTGAGCACTAAAATAGTTAACCGATTTCAAAATAAATGATGAAATTTTTGTGATATTGCAAGTGCAGTCTCTTTTCATACCAAAAATATGCGTTAAGTTGGAGAAACGGAGTTGCTCTGCTCGGTTTATGTTATTTTGTTTGAGAGCTTCGATTAATTTTATAAAATCGTTGTCGGAATCAAAATTGCTTAACGTTTCTAGATTCAAAAAACCCGTAGTAAAAGCATCGAATGAACATGTGTTAAAATAATTCTCACCGGTAATGGAACCATTTCTTAAATAATGGAGATATGGGCTTTCAATCTTTGTATTAATCGTCTTTTCTTTATTAATAAGTTCATCTGAAATTGCCTTGTTTTTAATAGCTGCCTGAATTAAGTGAACTGTTCGATCTTGATCTGGCATACTGTTTAATGAATTTAAGATCGGCTGGGTAAAATTTGTAGCTACTCGTTTAGAAACGTTATTCCGTTTTTTCCACGTTTCTTCTAAATTGAGAATTGCCACATACGACTTTTCTTCAACATCATTTTCCTCTTTTAAAGCCGAACTCGATTTTCTAGGATTTTTAGATATGTTTAACATAAACCTTTTTAATACATATTGATTTCGTATATTAATTGCTTTAACAAACCTTAACGTTTTGGTAGGCAATTTTCCTAACGCAGCATTTCGTTTTGTTCGTCGTTTAATAGTAGCAAAATAATTCTCTATATGACTGTTGCTGAGCCTACCAGAATGAAAAATAATAGACCAAAAAGGGAGAAATGTTAGATATTTCTTGTTAAATTTTTCTAAAAATGACGGATTATAAAATTCGTTCAAGGGACTGTCACTTTGTGACCATGATCCTAATTCTGAATCGGAAATTTTTTTAAAAGTGACGTAGAACGGGCTTTGAGAGTAAAGCGTTTTATTAAAGTTCCTAATTTCCCCAAAATCATCAATCCACGTTGAACTATTTGTTGTAGAACCACCTACATATAAATCCATATTTTTTTCGTATACTTAATAATTTGATGAAGCGCGTTAAGTACAACAGGCGTTAAATATTTAGATTTTAATATCACTGAGAAATATTTCCAAACCAATTGAACCGATTCAAAATTGTTCAATAAAAATAATGACCCTATAATTTCTTTAATAATTTTTTTTTGCGGGTTGTTTTTATTATAAGATGTATTAACATATTATCAGAATATTAGGGGCATGAGGACTAAACTTAATGAAATTAGATTACAAATTTTGTCATCCAATTATGATATATTGTGTTTAACCGAGACTTGGCTTAATCCTTCTATAAATTCCAATGAAATTTTTGATAGCCGATACACTGTTTACAGAAGTGATCGTAACGTTAATGTGCACGATAAAAGTGATGGTGGGGGAGTTTTGTTGGCTTTGAGAAGTAGTTTATTTGCTTGTAAAATGAATTTTGTTAATTAAAAATTCGATGATTACAAACGTTTTTGTGATTCGTTGACGGACTTAGTTGTTTCAGCTCCTTCTAATTTAAAATTTTTAATAATTGGTGATTTTAATTTGTCGTGTATTGAATGGCATTTAGACACCTCTAGTGTTATTGCAGCAAAGTGTTATGAAGGTAGAACAGCAGATTATTTAATTAATACGTTAGGAATTACCGGATTGTCTCAACATAATCTTGTGATGAATCATCAGAATAAGTTGTTGGACTTAGCTTTGAGTAACATTCCTCCCAAGCATATTCAAATCACTAATAGCGTGCATGCTCTTTCCAAAATTGATCCATTTCATCCTCCACTTCAAGTTGATGTTCGTTTAAATAGATTAAAATTTCAATCGGTTAATCTTCTACCGTCGATTAATTTTCGCCACCTAAGGTATAGTTTAATTGTAAAGGAACTTCAGAAAATTGATTGGGACATTTTGTTTGTTAATAAGAATATCAATGAAATGGTTGAAGCGTTCTACAATGTGTTATTAGCAGCGGTATTAAACCATAGTGCCAATAAAACTAAAGTAAAACAAAACCGGTTTCCAACTTGGTTTTCTAGTCGTCTGATTGCTCTGATCATAGAAAAGAACAAAATTAGAAAAAGGCTGCGTACTTACAATAACAGTTGCGATCGTGTACTTTTTTCACAATTTAGAATTAAAGTAGACTTTGAATTGAAAAGTTGCTTTCAAAATCATTTATATTATCTGGAAGAAGAAATCAAATCTGATCCAAAAAAGTTTTGGAATTACACAAATTCCTTAACAAATGGTACAAGTTTTCCATCTTCCATGTTTCTCGCCCAACGTAGTTCTTCTGACGGATCTGTAATTGCCAATTTATTTGCAGACAATTTTAGAAGTGTATATAGCGCAGGACCATCGAGCGTGACATTAATGAAAACTGATGAATTTTCAGAGTTACTTTGTTCTGAATCAGATGTAGTTAATGTAATTAATGACTTAAAAATAAATAAAGGTGCTGGACCTGATTCAATCCCTAATTACTTTATAAAAAATCTAAAGGATATCCTATGCAAGCCTCTTATAAAAATCTTCAATTTTTCCATCAAACAATCCTGTTTTCCTGATAGATGGAAGCAGTCGTATATAATCCCAATCTATAAAAGTGGTGATCAATCTGATATTTCGAACTACAGGCCAATTTCTATTTTAAATTCTTTCGCTAAATTATTTGAAAAGATTTTGCATAGCAAATTGTTCTACTTGGTTAGAAATATAATTTCTCACAAGCAGCACGGTTTTTACCCACATAGATCTACAATTACGAATTTATTAGAATTTACTGATTTTGTTTTCGGTTCCGTAGACAATAACAGGCAGGTTGATTGTATTTATACAGATTTTAGCAAAGCATTCGATAAGGTCAATCATTCCAAATTGTGCTCGAAACTTGTATCTGCAGGATTATCTCAATCAGATATAGTATTTTTCCAGTCATATTTGATAGGTAGGTGTCAATATGTATTGTTCTGTGGACATAAATCCCAGTCTTTTACTCCTACATCTGGAGTTCCACAGGGATCAATATTGGGTCCTCTGCTTTTTCTAATTTTCATTAATGATTTGATTAATGTGATTGAAACTGATTGTTTACTGTATGCAGATGACTTAAAGATATTTAAAGAAGTAAGAAATTTATCAGACTCATTAATTCATTAATGTTGCAAAGTGACCTTCATCGGGTTTTTCAATGGTGTTTGATTAATGACTTACCTTTAAATATTAATAAATGCAAGACTATATCTTTTACCAGAAAGCTTAACAAAATTAATTTTGGTTATAATGTTGATGGTGTGTTACTCTACAGGGACATTAATGTAAAAGATCTTGGCATAATTTTTGATGAAAAATTGAAATTTGACGTTCATGTTGATACAATATGTAGAAAATCATTTCGAATTTTAGGTTTTATACTTAGAAGAGGTAGAGAGTTTAGGTCACCCGCAGTATTTATTCTACTATTTAATAACTTAGTGCGTAGTACGTTAGAGTATGGTTGTCAAATTTGGAATCCTTATTATGAAGTATATTCTACAAAAATTGAACTAATCCAAAAAAAGTTTACTAGGTTTTTATGTTTCAAGTTCGTACCGTTTACTTCGAAGTTGAATTATAACATTAGACTTGGTGCATTTGATATTGAATCGTTGGGAAATAGAAGGCTGCTTTTAGATGAGTACTTGCTTTTTAAAATAATCAATAACATGTTTGATTCAGTTATTAATTCTAAAATTAATTTTTATGCACCAGCCTATTTCACAAGACCAAGCAAACTGTTTTATAATTCCATCCCGTGCACAAATCTTGGGTTCTCTTCTCCATGTTTTAGAATGCAATACAACCATGATAGTATTTTTAAGAGTATTGATCTATTTTGCAATTCTTATTTAGTATTTAAGCGTAAGTGTCGGGTTTTACTACAATAGTTGGCACTAATATTATTGTAATCTTCAATATACTTTAAATTTTATTTGCTTATTTGAAATTTCACCAGGTTGAGAGCTGGTTTGAAATGTTAGTCTTCATGGCAATCTAGTATTACGATTAATTTATTTCAACATGAAAGGTGTTATGAATGTATTATTGTTATAATTTTTATTAGAATCTATATGAACTGAAATTTGTAATTTATATGTTATTATTATTATTGTACTCAAGTTTATTAATCTATTCTATAAACTAATTTTTGCGTTTTGTTAAACCTTGTTGTTGTGATAACCATTAAAAAGTATTTATACTGTGTGTTATCCTAGAAGTGGAATGAAATAAATAAATAAATAAATAAATAAACATCTCCAGCCATATTGTGCATTAGATGTGAAACACATAAATGTAATTTAACTATACCCAATTCCCAGGTTTCTGATGATTTGTCACTTATGCTTTTGTAAGCTAACTATTGAACTAAATCAATTTTATTAAACGCATCCATAATGGCATTTATTTCTGCAAAGCTGCAGTCGGTCACTATTGACTCGAAAACCGGAAACAACTTTAATTTAAATTCTAGTTCAAGGCGATAGGATCTTAACCAAGCTCCGATTGTATCAATGTTGTGGCTTGCGCTAATCATGTCAGTCAAGGGAAATGGATCTGATGGTTCAGATTCATGAACCTTTACCGGTACAACCAAAGCGTAATAAAGTATGGTAGACTTTGCATTTGTAGGCGGTTTCACTAATCCCCCAGTTGCATCTAAATATGCTATAAGCTTTTCTCCAGGCTTCCGTTTTAATAATAATTTAAGCATTGATATTTGGATGTCATTATAACAAATGACACAAAAAGGCTTAATAAAGAATTTTTGAATTATATTTGGATTCAAAATTATTTCCTTTTGCAAATCTAATAAATCATTATTGTCATTATCTTGCTCCGTTAATGCTTCGGATCGCACTTGTCTCAAGACATTCAACGATTTTACTTGTGTGGTGTTAAATTTTGTCAAAAAAACCGAATCTTCATTTTTAACTAAATTTTCGAAAACTTCTTCAGCTGTTTTTTCCGAAATTTCTAGTTTCATCGTTGATCTTTCCGATCCTCTCAACTGTCGAGTTTTCATGAACTGATGGTTAATTTTTTCCGTTGTGCTATATACTTTAAAAATACCACGTTTAAGATTATTATTAGCCAGTTTAAATTTTTTGCAATTTTCGTGCCCACAGTATAACCGAATACATACAGAACATTTCAAATAATCAACAGACTTAATATTAATTAAACAACCTGTTTTTGAACAAAGTAGTCGACTAATAACAGATGGGTATAATTGTCCATTCAGTTTTTTTGTTTTTGGGCAATATATCTTTGACCAAATATCCAATTCCACTACAATTTCTCCTATGTAATTGGAATAATCAGTCCTTTTCGAAAACTTTAAATTCGAGAGCGCAGGAGATTTGATTGCCATCTTCTTTTTCTGTGGTTCAAAAATTTCATCACTTTCCAAATCTGTGCTATTGTCATTTAATAATAATTGATCATGCTCTTCGAAATTTGAGCCCATTGAGGCAGCTGTAGTTAAATTAGAATCTAAATCATTTTTGTCACATTCGGCTTCTTGACCTATCGGTTGAAAATCATTAATAAAATCAAATTTGCCAAAAGCAGAATTTGTGTTTAAACATAATGAATTTTTCTTGGTACTGCTCGTTTTCAAGATTAAATCGGTTTTATGTAAATTGCTGCCGAATTGGTACAGTAAGATACTTTTGCCGGAGACGATATATATTTTTTTATGGACTTGCTCTCTTCGGAATTTTTAAAGTCTTCGAAATTTGATTTAAAATATTCTTTGGATTTTTTGGTCAAAATTGTATGATCACTTATTTTTTCAATATTAGTAACTTCGGAATTTTTATACATTTTATCATTTGAGGACAAAGCAAAAGCCTTTTTGTTTAAAATTTTCTGTTTGATTCCATTTTTAAAATCATTATTTTTTAACAATCTTTTTAGTTTGACTCGATTTTTTTCCGTACATTTAAAACCTTTAATGTTTTCGCAGATTTTGAAAAATAAGGAGTTTTTTGTGGAATTACCTAATTTCAAATCTTCAATATTTTGAATGTGTTTTAAAATCGCGTCCTGAATTATTGTATAATTATTTTCCACGAAAGAAAAGTTTCAAAAACCATTTTAATATAATAATGATATTTTGACTGAATTTAAAATATAAATAAATTAGTTAATGGATGTTTTTTTATTTAATTTACTCTATTAATTCAATTCAATTTTATTTAAGTTTATTAAAATCGACCAGAATTCAATTAATATGTAATATCTTAAAATATTTAAAGATAAAATTTAATTACAGACGAAAGTAAATTCACTTTTGCTAAAACAGAATTTGTATTTTTTTTCGGTAATACAAAAATATACTATTATATTTGATACTATTTATGTAGAAACACGACCGCAATATGAAACAATTCAAAACTACAAACATATATTTAAACTAAAATATGAGTATGTATTATTGTAACATTTATATATTTATTTCACAGCCACAAAAATCAGAACTATAAAACAAAAATTACAAATGTATTTTTATTTTGAATTTACTTTTTCACATACTTCGCAAAATCAAATTAATCTAAATAGTGTTAGTTTACTATATTTTGCTACAGTTATAATTGCTTAAAAAACGATGGTGCATTGTATCTTGATAAAATAACATGTCACTTGTACACTGCAATAAAATTAATTGTTCTTAAAACGTAGTTTGATTAAAAATCCATATTATATTTAACCATTTGCTAGTTCAAACAGACATTTTTCAATATAATTGATGATTCAAATATTAGGAGACACATTTTGGATAAATTTAGAAAGATTAAATTATTTTATTTTAATTTTGCAAACATACTTTCTATGTACTATGATATACTTTGTGCATTTATCGTGCCCACAGTATAACCGATTGCATACAGAACATTTCAAATAATAAACAGATATAATGTTAATTAAACAACACATCTAAAAAAGAATTTAAAACTAATTTTAATGGTTTTCGAAATTTGAAAATCAATTGCGCCGCTTGGACGCATAGAAGTTTCATGAAACTGATCCTGTATGAAGATGTTAGTGTCCCGCATCTAAAATACATTCGTTCTAATCCGACACTTTTATAGAATGGGCGGTGGGAGTGATTGAGTATTAAAAAATTGAATAATTTAATGATTTTCGAAATTTAAAATTCAATTGCGCCACTTGGACGCATAGAAGTTTCATGAAACTGATCCTGTATGAAGATATTATTGTCCCACATCTAAAATGCATTAGTCCTAATCCGACACTTTTATAGAATGGGCGGTGGGAGTGATTGAACATCAAAAAAATGATTAATTTAATGATTTTCGAAATTTAAAAATCAGTTGCGCCACTTGGACGCATAGACGTTTCATGAAACTGATCCTGTATGAAGATATTAGTGTCCCGCATCTAAAATACATTCGTTCTAATCCGACACTTTTATAGAATGGGCGGTGGGAGTGATTGAGCATTAAAAAATTGAATAATTTAATGATTTTCGAAATTTAAAAATCAGTTGCGCCACTTGGACGCATAGAAGTTTCATGAAACTGATCCTGTATGAAGATATTAGCGTCTTGCATCTAAAATACATTCGTCCTAATCCGACACTTTTATAGAATGGGCGGTGGGAGTGATTGAGCATTTAAAAATTGAATAATTTAATGATTTTCGAAATTTAAAATTCAATTGTGCCACTTGGACGCATAGAAGTTTCATGAAACTGATCCTGTATGAAGATATTATTGTCCCACATAAAATGCATTAGTCCTGATCCGACACTTTTATAGAATAGGCGGTGGGAGTGATTGAACATCAAATAAATGATTAATTTAATGATTTTCGAAATTTTAAAAATCAATTGCGCCACTTGGACGCATAGACGTTTCATGAAACTGATCCTGTATAAAGATATTAGTGTCCCGCATCTAAAATACATTCGTCCTAATCCGATACTTTTATAGAATGGGCGGTGGGAGTGATTGAGCATCAAAAAATTGAATAATTTAATGATTTTCCAAATTTAAAATTCAATTGCGCCACTTGGACGCATAGAAGTTTCATGAAACTGATCCTGTATGAAGATATTAGCGTCTTGCATCTAAAATACATTCGTCCTAATCCGACACATTTATAGAATGGGCGGTGGGAGTGATTGAACATCAAATAAATGATTAATTTAATGATTTTCGAAATTTAAAAATCAATTGCGCCACTTGGACGCATAGAAGTTTCATGAAACTGATCCTGTATGAAGATATTAGTGTCCCGCATCTAAAATACATTCGTTCTAGTCCGACACTTTTATAGAATGGGCGGTGGGAGTGATTGAGCATTAAAAAATTGAATAATTTAATGATTTTCGAAATTTAAAATTCAATTGTGCCACTTGGACGCATAGAAGTTTCATGAATCTGATCTTGTATGAAGATATTATTGTCCCACATCTAAAATGCATTAGTCCTAATCCGACACTTTTATAGAATGGGCGGTGGGAGTGATTGAACATCAAAAAAATGATTAATTTAATGATTTTCGAAATTTAAAAATCAGTTGCGCCACTTGGACGCATAGAAGTTTCATGAAACTGATCCTGTATAAAGATATTAATGTCCCACATCTAAAATACATTCGTCCTAATCCGACACTTTTATAGAATGGGCGGTGGGAGTGATTGAGTATCAAATAAATGATTAATTTAATGATTTTCGAAATTTAAAAATCAATTGCGCCACTTGGACGCATAGAAGTTTCATGAAACTGATCCTGTATGAAGATATTAGTGTCCCGCATCTAAAATACATTCGTTCTAATCCGACACTTTTATAGAATGTGCGGTGGGAGTGATTGAGCATTAAAAAATTGAATAATTTAATGATTTTCGAAATTTAAAATTCAATTGTGCCACTTGGACGCATAGAAGTTTCATGAAACTGATCCTGTATAAAGATATTATTGTCCCATATCTAAAATGCATTAGTCCTAATCCGACACTTTTATAGAATGGGCGGTGGGAGTGATTGAACATCAAAAAAATGATTAATTTAATGATTTTCGAAATTTAAAAATCAGTTGCGCCACTTGGACGCATAGAAGTTTCATGAAACTGATCCTGTATGAAGATATTAGCGTCTTGCATCTAAAATACATTCGTCCTAATCCGACACTTTTATAGAATGGGCGGTGGGAGTGATTGAGCATTTAAAAATTGAATAATTTAATGATTTTCGAAATTTAAAATTCAATTGTGCCACTTGGACGCATAGAAGTTTCATGAAACTGATCCTGTATGAAGATATTAGCGTCTTGCATCTAAAATACATTCGTCCTAATCCGACACTTTTATAGAATGGGCGGTGGGAGTGATTGAGCATTTAAAAATTGAATAATTTAATGATTTTCGAAATTTAAAATTCAATTGTGCCACTTGGACGCATAGAAGTTTCATGAAACTGATCCTGTATGAAGATATTATTGTCCCACATAAAATGCATTAGTCCTGATCCGACACTTTTATAGAATAGGCGGTGGGAGTGATTGAACATCAAATAAATGATTAATTTAATGATTTTCGAAATTTTAAAAATCAATTGCGCCACTTGGACGCATAGACGTTTCATGAAACTGATCCTGTATAAAGATATTAGTGTCCCGCATCTAAAATACATTCGTCCTAATCCGATACTTTTATAGAATGGGCGGTGGGAGTGATTGAGCATCAAAAAATTGAATAATTTAATGATTTTCCAAATTTAAAATTCAATTGCGCCACTTGGACGCATAGAAGTTTCATGAAACTGATCCTGTATGAAGATATTAGCGTCTTGCATCTAAAATACATTCGTCCTAATCCGACACGTTTATAGAATGGGCGGTGGGAGTGATTGAACATCAAATAAATGATTAATTTAATGATTTTCGAAATTTAAAAATCAATTGCGCCACTTGGACGCATAGAAGTTTCATGAAACTGATCCTGTATGAAGATATTAGTGTCCCGCATCTAAAATACATTCGTTCTAGTCCGACACTTTTATAGAATGGGCGGTGGGAGTGATTGAGCATTAAAAAATTGAATAATTTAATGATTTTCGAAATTTAAAATTCAATTGTGCCACTTGGACGCATAGAAGTTTCATGAATCTGATCCTGTATGAAGATATTAGCGTCCCACATCTAAAATGCATTAGTCCTAATCCGACACTTTTATAGAATGGGCGGTGGGAGTGATTGAACATCAAAAAAATGATTAATTTAATGATTTTCGAAATTTAAAAATCAGTTGCGCCACTTGGACGCATAGAAGTTTCATGAAACTGATCCTGTATGAAGATATTAGCGTCTTGCATCTAAAATACATTCGTCCTAATCCGACACTTTTATAGAATGGGCGGTGAGAGTGATTGAGCATTAAAAAATTGAATAATTTAATGATTTTCGAAATTTAAAATTCAATTGTGCCACTTGGACGCATAGAAGTTTCATGAAACTGATCCTGTATGAAGATATTATTGTCCCACATCTAAAATGCATTAGTCCTAATCCGACACTTTTATAGAATGGGCGGTGGGAGTGATTGAACATCAAAAAAATGATTAATTTAATGATTTTCGAAATTTAAAAATCAATTGCGCCACTTGGACGCATAGAAGTTTCATGAAACTGATCCTGTATGAAGATATTAGTGTCCCGCATCTAAAATACATTCGTTCTAATCCGACACTTTTATAGAATGGGCGGTGGGAGTGATTGAGCATCAAAAAATTGAATAATTTAATGATTTTCGAAATTTAAAATTCAACTGTGCCACTTGGACGCATAGAAGTTTCATGAAACTGATCCTGTATGAAGATATTAGCGTCTTGCATCTAAAATACATTCGTCCTAATCCGACACTTTTATAGAATGGGCGGTGGGAGTGATTGAGCATTAAAAAATTGAATAATTTAATGATTTTCGAAATTTAAAATTCAATTGTGCCACTTGGACGCATAGAAGTTTCATGAAACTGATCCTGTATGAAGATATTATTGTCCCACATCTAAAATGCATTAGTCCTAATCCGACACTTTTATAGAATGGGCGGTGGGAGTGATTGAACATCAAAAAAATGATTAATTTAATGATTTTCGAAATTTAAAAATCAGTTGCGCCACTTGGACGCATAGAAGTTTCATGAAACTGATCCTGTATGAAGATATTAGAGTCCTGCATCTAAAATACATTCGTCCTAATCCGACACTTTTATAAAATGGGCGGTGGGAGTGATTGAGTATCAAATAAATGATTAATTTAATAATTTTCGAAATTTAAAAATCAATTGCGCCACTTGGACGCATAGAAGTTTCATGAAACTGATCCTGTATGAAGATATTAGCGTCTTGCATCTAAAATACATTCGTCCTAATCCGACACGTTTATAGAATGGGCGGTGGGAGTGATTGAACATCAAATAAATGATTAATTTAATGATTTTCGAAATTTAAAAATCAATTGCGCCACTTGGACGCATAGAAGTTTCATGAAACTGATCCTGTATGAAGATATTAGTGTCCCGCATCTAAAATACATTCGTTCTAGTCCGACACTTTTATAGAATGGGCGGTGGGAGTGATTGAGCATTAAAAAATTGAATAATTTAATGATTTTCGAAATTTAAAATTCAATTGTGCCACTTGGACGCATAGAAGTTTCATGAATCTGATCCTGTATGAAGATATTATTGTCCCACATCTAAAATGCATTAGTCCTAATCCGACACTTTTATAGAATGGGCGGTGGGAGTGATTGAACATCAAAAAAATGATTAATTTAATGATTTTCGAAATTTAAAAATCAGTTGCGCCACTTGGACGCATAGAAGTTTCATGAAACTGATCCTGTATAAAGATATTAATGTCCCACATCTAAAATACATTCGTCCTAATCCGACACTTTTATAGAATGGGCGGTGGGAGTGATTGAGTATCAAATAAATGATTAATTTAATGATTTTCGAAATTTAAAAATCAATTGCGCCACTTGGACGCATAGAAGTTTCATGAAACTGATCCTGTATGAAGATATTAGTGTCCCGCATCTAAAATACATTCGTTCTAATCCGACACTTTTATAGAATGTGCGGTGGGAGTGATTGAGCATTAAAAAATTGAATAATTTAATGATTTTCGAAATTTAAAATTCAATTGTGCCACTTGGACGCATAGAAGTTTCATGAAACTGATCCTGTATGAAGATATTATTGTCCCATATCTAAAATGCATTAGTCCTAATCCGACACTTTTATAGAATGGGCGGTGGGAGTGATTGAACATCAAAAAAATGATTAATTTAATGATTTTCGAAATTTAAAAATCAGTTGCGCCACTTGGACGCATAGAAGTTTCATGAAACTGATCCTGTATGAAGATATTAGAGTCTTGCATCTAAAATACATTCGTCCTAATCCGACACTTTTATAGAATGGGCGGTGGGAGTGATTGAGCATCAAAAAATTGAATAATTTAATGATTTTCCAATGCGCCACTTGGACGCATAGAAGTTTCATGAAACTGATCCTGTATGAAGATGTTAGTGTCCCGCATCTAAAATACATTCGTCCTAATCCGACACTTTTATAGAATGGGCGGTGGGAGTGATTGAGCATTAAAAAATTGAATAATTTAATGATTTTCGAAATTTAAAATTCAATTGTGCCACTTGGACGCATAGAAGTTTCATGAAACTGATCCTGTATGAAGATATTAGCGTCTTGCATCTAAAATACATTCGTCCTAATCCGACACTTTTATAGAATGGGCGGTGGGAGTGATTGAGCATTAAAAAATTGAATAATTTAATGATTTTCGAAATTTAAAATTCAATTGTGCCACTTGGACGCATAGAAGTTTCATGAAACTGATCCTGTATGAAGATTTTATTGTCCCACATCTAAAATGCATTAGTCCTAATCCGACACTTTTATAGAATGGGCGGTGGGAGTGATTGAACATCAAAAAAATGATTAATTTAATGATTTTCGAAATTTAAAAATCAGTTGCGCCACTTGGACGCATAGACGTTTCATGAAACTGATCCTGTATAAAGATATTAGTGTCCCGCATCTAAAATACATTCGTCCTAATCCGATACTTTTATAGAATGGGCGGTGGGAGTGATTGAGCATCAAAAAATTGAATAATTTAATGATTTTCCAAATTTAAAATTCAATTGCGCCACTTGGACGCATAGAAGTTTCATGAAACTGATCCTGTATGAAGATGTTAGTGTCCCGCATCTAAAATACATTCGTCCTAATCCGACACTTTTATAGAATGGGCGGTGGGAGTGATTGAGCATCAAAAAATTGAATAATTTAATGATTTTCGAAATCTAAAATTCAATTGTGCCACTTGGACGCATAGAAGTTTCATGAAACTGATCCTGTATAAAGATATTAATGTCCCACATCTAAAATACATTCGTCCTAATCCGACACTTTTATAGAATGGGCGGTGGGAGTGATTGAGCAGCAAAAAATTGAATAATTTAATGATTTTCGAAATTTAAAATTCAATTGTGCCACTTGGACGCATAGAAGTTTCATGAAACTGATCCTGTATGAAGATATTATTGTCCCACATCTAAAATGCATTAGTCCTAATCCGACACTTTTATAGAATGGGCGGTGGGAGTGATTGAGCATCAAAAAATTGAATAATTTGTTGATTTTCCAAATTAAAACTCAATTGCGCCACTTGGACGCATAGAAGTTTCATGAAACTGAACCTGTATGAATATATTAGTGTCTAGCATTTAAAATACATTCGTCCTAA
>OW052222.1:83340127-83378383 GCA_932526605.1 Nephrotoma flavescens
ATATATATATATATATATATATATATATATATATATATATATATATATATATATATATATATATATATATATAATATATTATATATATATATATATATATATAACAAAATTTCACAAAATGTTCGATGTTTACAAATTTAGAAATCAATCAATCAATCGTCGTAAAGCATTAGCAACAGAAATTGCTTACTGTAGCGGTGCCATCTTCAACGGCGAATAGCAAAGAGTGTACTAATCCCTGGATAATTGTCTAATTTTTTCTGGACCATTACTACTACTGGAATATTCCCGAAAATACCTGAAATATTCCCACAATACTTTTCCTAGTATTATCCACCAACACTCAAACACAAGAACAAATAATTTCCACAATTAATTTTAATCACACCAGTAAGTACACTTTTACACCACTTTCCTTTTTCCCGCTACTTATTTTCGCTTATAGGCTATCGCGTACCGCGTCTTAACTATATGGTAAGACTCACCAAAAACAAACTTAAAACTCGCTCATTGCGTTCAGTGTATCCGTATTTATATAGTGCGCTGAACATTCTAGATAGGCGAACAGAATTCAAAGTAGCTACCCTATTATGGCGTTTCTATGTGCTGCTTGTGACTGTGTAGACTACGACTATATTTGATTCAGATACATACATTTTAGCCACATTCAATGCACCAGTACATGGATATGTTTCCGTCCCTAGCCGTCGTTCAGGCATGCGCTATCTAAATCATAATGCTGGACTTGACTAGTCTACTACCATATTTTTCGATTAAATGACATGGACACAAAATTTTGTGAAGCCGCAAAATGCATTGTTACTTACCAATGTGGTTTTGTCAGCCAACCATGTTATATTTGCATTGATTAGGCTAGAGTGAAGCCTTCGTCTTTCAGTTTGATATAGTTCACATTCAAATATTATGTGGTCAGCTGCCACAAGTTGCTACATTCTTTCGTTCTTGTAATCTGCGCATGCTTATCCAATGTCTTATCTGTGTCGATCCCTGTCATAGTCTGGTATCCCTTGTACGTTCGTATAGGCTCAATTAATCCCTTTTATAAAATTAGCAGAGTTCGGTTATTAAGTCCTCAATCCTCATGCGAGATTCTTGCTATGACATGTACAACTTTTTTAACCTTTTCAGCAATAGCTTTAACATGACTTGTAGTCCCAAGATGCTTATTAAAACTAACGCCTAGAAATTTGATAGTGTTGCCCAGTTTTATTCTCTTCATTATTTAATGTTACAATATGTGGTCTATAATTGGTGTCCAATTTCTCTTTGGCGGTTTTCAGCAACCCCAATGTTACTAACCAATATCACCAAACCAAGCCAGTTTGTTTTGCTTACACCATTCCCACATGCGATTTATTGCTAACTGAGTCTACCTCGCTGCAGAAACTGTCGTTGAACTAGATGTTCCAAATTATGGGGTCAATAATTGAGCCTTGTGGGCATCCTTTTGTTAATTTTTGCATGACAGTTCTCGAAGACGTACAGCTATAGGACCCATTTGAAGCTACCATCTGCGCATTGCATTGCTCAATGCCAGCCTATAGTACTGGATATGGAAGGGGGTCGTTTTTGTGTTCCTTTTAACCACAGATCCTAATCGGTAGATGAAAAATTTTTTTTGCATCCTGCCCCTATCGGGTGGTAGAATTTCTTCGAACCCAGTACCTCCCGATTCCAATGCCAAAGCTTTAATCACAGTTCTATTTGGTCGGTCACAACCCCTTTTCTTGTTTTCCAGTATTGTGGAAACACACAGCTCTAAACACTTATTGAATAGATATGTTTGTTTAGTCCCAATAATAATGCTCCATTTGAAATATTTTATTTCGATTTTCTATTTCTGGAATTTTCTCTAATTCGAACAAATTGTCATGGGAAATATTGATATGACTTATAGAAGTTTTACTCTATATGTTATATATGTTGGTTGCTTACCTTGCTTTAGCATTATTGTTTTCATCCGATGTTTGGGGAAACCCAATGTATTTTTTAGATAATTGTTCCGCAATTATCGTAGCATATTTCCTAAAACATTTAGAAATCTTTTAGTCGTTCATAAAAGCTAATGTGTCACTACCAACTCGCCTCTGGTAGCTGCCTCTAGCAAAAAAATTTAATACTGATACAATCTAGAACGGAATAAAACTTATTAGCTAACTAACTGTTTATAATTAGTAAAATCGTTTTAGAAATGCAAAGTAGATACACTGTATATTCTAGGGCCAGTTGATGATAAATTCAAACATAGAGAGTGAATGGAAATTGCCAAAAAATATGTTTTTAATATTCTTACATTTCTTATTGGATACGTCTAATGCCCGATTTTATGAAATTTAACAAGAATAATGAATTATACTAGACAAGTTTTATCACAAATCCCGTTGTTTCAAACTTCGTTTTAGAAATTATGTGTGTATTTGAGATCTATGTGCATTTGTTATAAAAAAGTCGGTATTGGCCACAACAATTATATTCCTAAATTTTTTTAATCATATCTACTAATTTCACTTTAACACAACTTATCTTTTTCCGTTACTCACTTTCGCCTTTATTGTGTCGGTTACCGCGTTTGAACTAAGACTATCCAAAGACTAACATAAGATTCATTCATTGTGTCACACGCAACAATCGCAACTTATCTGATATAATCTACTATACTAGTATACCAAAATAAAACTACTTGAACCATGGCGTCACTAAATTTTCTAAATGTCATGAAAATTTTAACTGTTGATTGACAATTTGCGTTCAATTAATGTCTTGCTGAACTAAACAATCCACGTGGAATTTATGCTAATATGGTGGGTTTCTGCTTACATCATTCGTACATTAAAGTAATTGATTGTTGTAGGTTTTTCTGTTATTACAATTTTTCATATACTTCACTCCAATCGTATATTTAAATTATTTATTTCTACTAAAATCTTCATAAGTATAAAGTCATGGATAAGCCTTGGAATGCAGATATCTGTATAAAAAAACCTCCCAAATATTATTTGGTTACACTAACAATGCAATGGAAATTCGATTTTTTTTTATTTTGTTCCTTGCACTAACAAATTTGCGAAGTTTCTTAACATAAAGCACTATCAGAAACTTCGGTTGCTTTTTTGTATAACGTAGCCCAACTTCTATTTATAAAAATTTTAATTCTGTTATTAAATTATGGTAGTAAGTCTTATAACAAAGAGGGAAATACAGAAAACGTAACACAATTCACTTAAAACTTTCATTTTGAATAAAATTTAAATGAAAATAAAAAGTTTTCTAAAAATAAATATTTTATAAATCAACAACGTTTTGCTTTTATGAAAAGTAAAAAATTTCACCTTAAGGCTATTTACAAACAGGATTTTTATTATTGTTTTTTTTGTCTCAATATTTTTGTTACTTGTCCCCGCAAGGTAGTGCAAATGAAATGAATATAATATTTCGAATTATCGAACCCACACTGAATGTTGTTTCTGGTTTTCATTGGCTTGGCGTAAAACAAATTTAATTTCGAAATTTATCCCACAATTTCAATTCTTATTTTTTTTTATTATCACTGTAATCTGTTCTGAGGTCAAGGCTCTTCCAACTCTTTCACGGTTTGCTTTTTCCGTCCATATTTTTACGCCGTTGCCAGCCAATTCGCAGACGTATCCGATTTTTATCACCATCTACACATTGCATAGCTCCATGCCAGCCTATACTGGGTCGGCCCATGAGTTTTGCACCCCGACAGGCGGTCATAGATAAGTACCTTTTCATCACATTGAGCTCTGTAGATAGAAATTCCCGTTGCATCCTGCCCCTATCGGGATTTGAACCTGGTGCTTCCCGATCCAAACGCCAAAGCTTTAACAACTGTGCCATTTGGTCGATAATTTAAATTTAAAATATTGACAAAGATCGGGTTATTTTCATTTATAACTAATAGAGCTCAGAGTTGGGCTCGTTTTCCCGAATTTCAAAATCCCGAAATCAAAAGCCCGACTTTCAAAATCCCGACTTTCAAAATCCCAACTTTCAAAATCCCGACTTTCAAAATCCTGACTCTCAAAATCCCGACTTTCAAAATCCAGACTGTCAAAATCCCGATTTTCAAAAGCCCGATTTTTTAAGTTTTTTTATGAATTCGGGCGACCGCGGGCCGGTATTTTGAAATGCAATAATTGTAGAGGCTAACGGCTTCGATGACCCTCACGTGCACGCGAGGTTGATTTTACAAAATTTAATATATAATATTTTTTAAAAAAATCCCGACTTTTGTCTGGATTTTTTAAGGTTCAGCAAAATCGGGATTTTGAAAGTCGGAATTTTGAAAATCGGGATTATTTTTTGTCGAGATTTTGATAATTCTGGATTATGTGATTCGGGATTTTGAGCCAATCCCTAGAAACCACAAATAGGATTAAAACAAAAAGATTTCAAACGACGATTTAGTGGCATTTAAATGTTTAAAAATAAGGCCTATAAGATGATTATAAATGTTTAATCACAAAAATTGTTTTGCTTCTGCTAAATTTGTTTTAGACCACCAATTCTCATTACTGCGGTTATTTTAATTAACATCACCGAACGAAATCCGCGAGAAAATTTAATTTTTCGTCCTGGTAAATATCTAACCCTGCACTTCACAGCTTAAGATAGATTAAGTTGGTTTTAAATCAAAAACCCCATTGCTTTAATTATTTGTACCATTTGACATGGAGCTTGTTGCAATGTACAGATGGTATACTGTAACTTTATGAATACCTGGGTTGAAGGCGGATTCATTGTTGTAGTTCGTTGTGTTCGTTCCGTTCGTTGTGTTCGGTATTTTTACTGGAGTTTTATTTTAATGAGTTCATTGTTGATGAAAAATTACAGAACGATTTTGCTTCCACCTATCGACGAAAAATTGAAGTTTTCGACTTTTGAAGTTTTGCGTTTTGTAGTTTTGAAGTTTGTTCATAAAATATATTTTTTTTCTCGATTGATTAGATACGCATACAATTTTTATTAAGAATTTAATTATTAAGAATTTTAACAATAAAACAAAAATACTGAAAAATTCGTAAACAAAACATAAGCACACAAAATGAACAACGTACTTGATAACAGAATAAAAAGAATGAAAAGTGTCTGTATTTGCTATTACATATCATGTTGACTCTTTCTTGCCATGTTCCTTCGGTAAAAAAGTTGGTAAAAAAGTTGGAGATAGATCAACTTGATGAAAAAATACCGAAGAAAAAAATGTTATTTTCGACAAATCCTATTGGTTTAAAAAAAACATAACGAATGGAACGAACACAACGAGCTACAACAATGAATCCGCCTTGAGTTACGAGTGCGTAATTGAAAAAAAAAAGTTCTATTCGACATTAAAAAAATATAAAGTACAACTAAATAATTTTAATTAATTAATTGAAATACTTTCAAACTGTTTAAATGATATAACCAGATCTGCGGTGTGAAAATTGACAAACCCTAAATCACAGGAAATTTAGAAACATCGTAAATTTCAAAATAAATAAAATTTATTGATGATACACAATGAAGCGAAAAACTGATTTGGTAGGAAATATCTCTATTTAATATTTATAAAGTTAAGAATATGTCAGTCTGCCTGAATATTTTGTTAGGGCCACCGTAATATTATAACAGTGCGCGCCTAATTTTATTTTGTTGCTTGTAGTAAATTATTTAATTAATAGTTTACAATAAGCAAGCGAGCGATGAGAATAAAAAAAAGAAAAATGGAATTCTTGTTTTAGTTAACCCGTTGCCGCAAATAATATGTAAGCAAATGACGGCTTTAGCCGTAAGAAAAAAAAAGATGTAACATTCCAGATAACATATCAATTGCTTTTTGTTGTCTCGATTTTTCATGTTTACCAATTCGATATATTTCCGCCTACAGACACAAATGGCAGCTATAGCCATCCTACCACATTCGCACAAATGACGGTTATAGCAGTCATTTGCTCTGGGAACAAAAAAATGTTTTGATAAGCAAATTACGGCTATCACAGTCGAGAGTTTTCATCGAAAAACTGTGAGAAAATTTGATAATTTTCACTTCCAAACATATGACGCTCAATTTCATATGGCAGTCATAAACAATTGAAAAAAAAATAAAGTGTGTTTCTGAGCACGGTCGTCAATTTAAAAGTGTGCGGCAACGGGTTAAAAGAAAACCACGAATTGCATGAATAAAATATTACCTCTATATAGTTTAATAGAAAACGATATGTTTATAATAAAAAACCGTAGTTATTTTATTTTTTATTTTTATTAAAAATTACCTTATAGTAACAATGATTTATAAATCATTGTTACTATAAGGTAATTTTTAATAAAAATAAAAAATAAAATAACTACGGTTTTTTATTATAAACATTTATAAGTCACAAAATACACAAAAAAAGAAAATATGGATAACCATATCAACTCATATTGAGAAAACGATAGAGGAATAAATGTATTATGTATCTGCATTTAATGAAATAACAAGTAAACTTATTAAAATACGGTTAAATAATTTTCAACGAAAAAACATATTATCTGATAATTGTTTTGGATTCAGAAAAGGATTTTCGACAACAAACTCTAATAACAAATTAATCAAAATATTATAAAAAAATAAAAATGAAAAATAATAATATCCAAGCCACTGACATTGAGAAAGCTTTCGATAAAGTCAATAAAAACAAATTAGTAGAAATAATTTTAAGAAAACAATGGAACAATATCTAAATCAATTGGATATATGAAAGTTTAATAAATAGGAAAATAATATTTGAAGAAAATAGAATTGAAAAGATAACGAGCAATAGCATATCACATGGAGACCCAATCAGCCCAGATCTGTTTAACTTTTACAGATCTGTTTAACTTTTACACTATAGATATACATGAACTTAATGGAGGAGGGATGATTTCATCATTATAGTTGCAGGAAAGTCGGAAAGAGAACTAGAAATTAAAGGAAATAATATATCAATAAAATTCGAGGAACATTAAGGAAATTAAAACTAAAGGTGAATATGGAGATCGTTTATTAAAATAAACTGTAAAAAAGACATTAATGACTTTAAACTTAAAATAATATAATCAAACAATTAAAGTAGTAAATGAAAATAATAGGATATATAATTGACAATAAACTAAACTTTAATAAAAAGAATAATAACTTATTAACAAATTGTGTAAAAATGATAAATATTATAAAAGTATTTGATAAAAAGAAATGTGGTCGTGCACATCCAAAAATACTAATTAATTCATATATAAGCTTAATTGAAAGTATAATTAGATACTTTGATGATGTTAATTAAAAGTGAAACACAATTAGAAAAAATACAAAAATAATAAATAAAACGATAAGAATCAGTTTGGGACTAGTTAGCACTCCAGTCACAGCAGTTATGGCAGAAGCAGGGGAACTACCTTTGAAGAAAAAATTGAAATTATTCAAATATGAGTATATATTAAGGAGAATTCAAATAAAAAATAATAATAAAATAATAGCTTTAGAAATAGAAAACAAAAGAAATAACAAAGAGTTAATAAAATATAAGAAAGATATGAAACGAATATAAATAACTTAGAAAGAAAATATAATAAAAGAGAAATAGAACAGGAAATGAATTTTAAAGAAGAATTAAAACAAATTAATGGAAAATACATTGAGGAAAACGAAGATTTTTTTATCGCCACATTAATATTGAAGGAAACGAATTTGCAGACATAGCAAAATAAGTATGTGAAAGCAAGAAAGGAATTAATCTTTTATGTTTATTGATGTTTATATGTCATATAAGGAAAATTTGAACTTAAAAAAAAAACATTATGTGAAGAATTCAATGATGAATACTTACAAAAAAGAATAATAAATGCGTGCATAAATCATACATTTGATAAAAAATATTTAAAACTAATAGAAAAATAAACAATGATAAATGTGAAGAATGTAATATAACAGTAGATTGTAAACAGATAATAGAAGAATGCAAAAATATACCGAAATTACAAAAAAATATTATGTATTAAAAATTAAAAGAAATACTAAAAGACAATAAATCAGAAGAATTAATAAAATTGTTTTAATCTTTAAACGAAACTAAACAATATACATATTTAGATAAAAGACAAAAAAAAAATAATAGAAAAAATAAACATTTATGTGAAAGCAAATTAACTCAAGGCAAAAAAAAAAGTTTAAAAAAAAGTTTGAGTGACTGAAGAGAATTAGCTAAAAGTACTTAATAGATTTAAAAAAATTATAATTAATTATTTTTGTCAAAATATTTTGTTTACGTTCGAAGACACCTACAACTCCTTTTTCATGTAAATAAATAAAGATAAAATAAAGATTTTTTGTTATATCAATTCTTATTTTTACAGATATAAAAAAAAACAACAAGAAATGTAAAACATAATGGCTAGAAGAATATTAACTTAGTAAGCTTGGTCTCTTGTAATTTTGAAATTAGTTCAACAAATTGACCTTTTAATAAATTAACGTTTTTGTTATTGGCCTAAAACAATGTTATTTTTTGTCTTTTGTAAAATAAAATTACAGATATTGTGTAGATTTATAAATCAAAAGAAAAGAATCATTAACATTTTTTGTCCAAAATTATATTAAAAATAGTAAATTATGTAATTAAAATAATTGATTAGGGTGCATGGTTATGCTAATTGGTAGTTAAATTATAAATGATTTGTTAGCCGTTGTGTTTTCGTGTTCATTTTTAAAATAAAATACCATACCCAAAAATATATTTACCATAAATACTATACGTAAACCTATCAAGAATAAACTTTAATATTCAACCTCATTTTCCATTTAATAATTTCGTAGGTTTGCTAAATCCAATAGAACCCGGCTAATATATTCCAGTTGATTTACTTACGTGGAGTTTATTGCGTAGATATTCTAATAAAATATTTTGAAAACAATTTTCTTTTACTTCCTCAGCAAAACAAATTGTTGATCTAAACTATAATCAAAACTATTTGGAAACTATTATATAAACCTCCACCCAAAATCAAAATATCATGATCTCTAAATTTTTATCAGTAATATTAACATAAATCAAAATTAGTTGTAAGCAACTTCTTTGGTAAAGATTTGCACTGAAATACCAAATTACTAACCCTCGCCCCAATTCCCTATTAACCGCACCATTCACTTAGTGAGCTCCTTAAGGTAATGTTTCGGTACATGTAATCTACTAGACTACATTTCAACATTGTTAGATTCTTGACGTCAAGTATATAACTTCATCAAACGGGCAAACCGCACAACAACTAAAGATAAATTTAATTTAATCAATCAAAATATGAAAAGATATCAGCACTTTCATGGCGCTAAATGAAGAAAAGAGTAGAACCTACTTGCATCGTTCCATCGATCAAAATGTAAAAATATTCACTCCAAATAATAGTAATTAAATAAAGGAAATTCACCTTTTATATTCTAGCCCCATTATGCCACCTTTAGTCTTCTTCCTGTCACCCCAACTAAGCGCGTCTTGTTCCCCAATCACCCCATCTGGAACATTTGCTGGCTTTGTAGTTCCCAAAAGCATGATGTAATTGATAACATACTGTATACGAAACATATCGATATTTGTGGTATTCAAGAGACTAATGTGTATCCGAATTACGTTCCAAAATGAACTATTCATGGTATCTAAGCAATGACCCAAGGGCAAAGAGAAGGGAGTAAGCATATCAATAAAAAAGAATTCAAATATCAAAATAAAATGAATTAAGTACTATTTAGGATCAATAATTAGTAATTACTGCACTTTTATGTATCTCAGGTCAAAGAGATATCCTTTTTATCCTATATCACCCTGAATCAAATGTTAACGGAAACTCCTTAGGGTTTCCTGTCCAATCAACCGGTTTATTCATTCACACAGCCAAAGGCCATCACAGGAAGCGCCCTAGACTAGTGAATGAAATTATACCCAAGTGGATCATATAATAAATAATTCATCAAAAAATCATACGAATTACGTGAATTGCAGTAAAGCCGATTCATATAAATCCGAAGTAAATTACCACAGATTAATATAACGCTCCCCTGTACTTCCGTAGCTAAGATATCTGTTTCGTCGATAACTTACACAATAACAGCCCAATATCAATCCATTGCATCATAAGTTTCATGAGCAAATCACTCGAGAGAATAGAAATAACAATTTCTGCAAGTCAATTAATGATTCTATTTAAATCTACTCGCAAATTGTCCTTACCAAAATTAAACTTACCCCTTAACGGTAACGACAAATGTAACGCCTAAACTGTAACGGTAATCGATAGCTGTGTGACAAATAGTTGACAATAGAGTTTCTTCGGTACGTGACAGTGTATCAGCTACTATGTACGTTGCTTTCACCTTTAGCACATCTTATATCAGTAAGTTGTGAAATATAATTTGAACTGACGACTTTGTGGGCTTCTTTCTTTCTGATTTAGACACAACCGCTGTAGTGAGTGGCTTGTGGTCTGTATTGATAGAGAATAGTCTGCCTTCTACAAAACATCCAAAATCTTTAATGACACAACAAATTGCCAGCAACTCTCGGTCAAAATCAGAATACTTTTGTTCGGTTTGCGAAATCTTTTTAGAGAAGAAACTAAGAGGCTCCCAATTTGTACCATTGCGTTGTTCTAATACAGCACCTAGAGCAATACCAGAAGCATTAGTGTTGATGCATAGTGTCCTATGGGATGTGCAAGGAGAGTAACTTGAGCGAGGGCACCTTTGGTATTATTTAATGCCGCCTCACATTCAAATGGCCTTGTAAATGGGTTATTTTTAGTTACCTTGCCAAGCTTGCTGGGATGGTTGTGTATTGTTTCGTGGTGGTTTGATACCATCTTTAGTAATTTGGTGGATAGGGAAATTAAAGGGATGTTGCTTCAAATTCACATTTTGAAGGTTTGGTTGTTAAACCAAATTCTGTTAATGATATGTATATATAACACCGAATTTTTTTATTTTATAGAACAGCAGTACAGTATTGACTCATTACTACGATAGAAAATGAAACAAGTGTTAAACCAATGATTGCATTACAAATTGCAAATATCATCATTTCTATGATCCTTGCTGATTACCGGAAGGAGCAGTTTCCATGGGAGAATTTTTGTAAATTTTTGTTGTTTGTTGTTGAAAGGTTTAGCATTTACAAAACACGACACCGAATTAAAAACTTTAATTAAATTTAAAGACTAAATTTTCAACCAACAGCAGTTGACCTTGTTGGTTTTCTGAAATTTAAGCAGGAATAAAGATTTTTGATTATACATGGCAGTTTTTGCGAAGAGAGTGGTTAGTTTAATTTTTTGTTTTAGAAGTCATGTGGTGTATTGGAGGATGTTAAAAGAAAGTGAGATGTTGGCCAAAACATAGTCAACGCTCCATTTTAAAACTCATATACATTAAATCACTCACATACCTGAAAATATTATTAACATTTTATTTTAACTTATACGGAATTTAATAAAATCTCTCGTTTTTTATTTATTTCTGGTTTAGCTTCATCTTTGATAACAAGCATGAAACTATTTTTCAATATAAATGTAGAAAATTGTATCCGTAATGCAAATGACAAAAACTAGAAAAAATCTAGACAGTATTTCTAGTATACTCGTATCTCTAGACTTTTAAAATTATAATGTGAGCTTTAAACTTTGCTGAAGTGCACTAATATGGAGTACTCGATGTTCACATTTAGAAAGTTGCTTTATTTAATTAAATTTCTGTCAGCATAGAAACGAATAGATATATATTTTTAGTCAAACGGTATGATTCAAAAGTAATAAATAGAGTTTTTTCTTTAAGACATGTAATAATTTTCCGTACTTGTCTATGTATACAAGGAAGATGTATACAAGGTTATGAATGAAACATTGCAATTTCATAAAAACGTATCGTGTATAGAAAAATCATTTTTCTTTAGTTTCACATATCGAACAAACAAACAAAAACTTGCCAATAACAAAATTTTAAGAAATTAAAAATCAATACAATGGAAAAACTGTCAACTTAATTAAAAAAATATTGCAAAATATTTAATTTTCAATATATGGATACCTCGGTTTGCACTTTAGTAGCAAACAAATTACATATTTCAAAATAACCTAAACGGAAACACAATCATTCATATACAAAAAAAATAATAAGTCGGTTAACACAAGCGATTTTAGTTTTCCAAGTAACCACGTGTTGTGTGAGAATAAAGATTTTTTTTTTATTACGTATTAATAAAAACATATTGAAATGTAAAAAAATCGAATTAAATTTCTGTTAAAGTATAAGTTTTTTTTATTTATTAAAATATTTTCATTTATTTATTATTTTTTAAATTAAATTATTAAATTGAATTTTTATTTATTTATAAATTTTATTTTATTATTTATCCGCTTAGTGTAATGGCCGAACGATATTGTGTGCATCGTGGTGTGTGGGCGCAAGTTATTTTCGCGACTTGATTAGAAAAAAGACGGGAAAGGTTCGGAGGCGAACTCTATAAGCATTTTTGTTGCCTATAAAGAACTTCTATGCAGTGTGATTTGCGTATTTCAAATATCATACACAACTACCCACACTATCCAATTCAAACCCCCCTAAACCATCTCACCCGCACCACCCATATCATCACCCTTTAACGCCTCCATACCTACTTCCGTACACACACACACCACTCACACAAACCCTCATCTACCAAATCCAAAATTCCCACACCAAACCCAAAACACCCCATCCCACCCCCACCACCTCCCATACCACCACTCCTACTACCCCCAAACCACACCACCCTCACAAACCTACATCCACACGAGATATATTTTTATTCCACATTCGCATGCTCCTGAAACCAAAATTGAATAGAAAATAAAATAAAAATCTAACAATTTTAAGGAGGTGGTTAACAAAACCCCACATATCTTCCAACCAACATCCAAAACACAGAAATTTCCATATCAATAGGACTCTATCCCATGAATTGCTTGAACTTTTAGTGAAGAAATTAAGTTAATATCTCCAGCCGTTCTCAAGTTTTCGTGGACACAGACGGAAAGACGGCAAACCGAAACCATATAGCATTTCTTTTAACTAAAATGCTTAAAAATGTATTTTCAAATTAAATTTGTTCGTTCTCCTTTAGGTTGTTTAGGTTGGTCCATATTTACAAAAATTTGTGCCGAACGCATTCGGCAAAAAATATTTTTGCCGCAAATGTTTAAATACACACAAATTTTTTCCATGCATTTTTACGCTCCCATTTTCACCCAGCAAACAAACGCTGATAGCAGAATGAAATAGATGGAAACATTTGCACACGTCGAGGCGAGAAAACAAATAAATTTACTTCGGTTTCTTCTATGCACTGCATTTTTACCCCCACCTAATCTCTTGTTTATCAATTTCATTTCAAAAATTGTTATTTCATTTCATTCAGTCTCCAGATTTCAGCTGAAGGTAATAGATGTTCGTTGATTTGAAAAATATTCAATGCATACGTATGACGATGTTTGTAAATGTTTTTCAGATGGAAATGGAAATACATGGATAACATATAAAGTAAGTATACAAAATTAAAAAAATGTGTAATTGTATCTGAATGACAATACACATTTGGTATTACAACCAAAACCAAACACAATCAATAATATATAATTGTGTTTGGTTTTGATACAACAATATACATTAAAAAAATATTATTTTCCGGTAAACCAATAGTTAACAGTTACATATTATACACAAATCGAAATGAAAGAGAGATAAATTAATTTTTAGGGGAAACAAAGCCGAGTTTTCGGTCGGCAACAATACGAATAGCATGGAATTAGGTGCATCAATTTGAAGTAAAAATTGAGCGCTCTAATTATATGCTGTTTATGCGCTCTTTGTGCGCTCATTTGTACTACTGGGCAGAGCTCACCGTTGTCAGTCAATTACAGCATTAACTTTTTTTCTTATAAAACTCATTTATTATTTTTATTCAAAATTCAGAAAATGCAGACACCGCAAATATTAGCATCTACAATGCTGAAAAGAAAATTTCAAATCTACGAATCTAACTGGTTCGCCTTCAAAAGTGGTTCATTTTAAATTGATAAAGATGAACCGAGAAGAACATACAACGCTCGGCAGAAACAAGTGTGAGTAACATACCATAATAATAATATAATCATCTACAATGAGTAGAGTTAAGCGTAGTTAGATTGCCATGTAACTGTTCCGTTAGTAGTAAAATAGTTAGTAAGTTCTCCTGTAATTTCTTGTGCATTGCTGTCGCTCTACGTGGAACATCCGCAACATTCTGAAGCCCATTAGTGCTTTGTCTGACACTGCCAACGAGGCGCCCTTCCTCCTCTGTACCTAAAACTCTTGCTGAATGATTTGCTACTCTTTAAATAATCACGTAGGCATACAATGACCATAACAACTAATTCAGCCTTGTTGGGTGAGAACAAGAAAGGCTTTCTTAAGACTCCTAACACATAAAATTATCCTAAAAGGGTTTTTCACTACTCTTCGGGCCCAGCTCAATCTGTAATTAAATATCCGTCCATTTGATCCTTTGCCATTTATTCTTAAATATGGTTTCATAATTCTTTCGGGTAGAAGAAATCCCTCGTCACCAATAAACAAGTAAGGAATTTCCTGCTGCATTCCCGGAAGGGGCTTTGGAGGGGTAGTCCCAAAGAGTGATTTTCAAATCTGTGGTGAAATACGGCATTTTTAAATACTCCATCTAAAATCCAGCCTTACAGCCAATATCCTCGAACAAGAAATTATAGTTGGCATCTATAAGGGCAAACAGTACAATTCAAAAAAACTCTTGTAATTCATAAATTCACTAGAACTATTAAATGGTGCTTGTAAAGGCACATGTTTACCATCGAGAGCACCCAGACCGTTTGGAAATTGTCACATGTATTCAAAGTCTTGAGCAACTTTCAACCAATCATCTCTAGTTGCCGGCATCTGAAACCCAATTAACACCATTATTAAAAAAATATTCCATTAATAAATGCTACTCGTAACTTTCATCTTTGATGGAAATTTTTATAGCAAATTATTTAATTTGTAACATTTTAGTTTTAATGTGAATATTTTGGATTAACTTTTTGTTTTGTGTTTAGGAGCTTGCGATATAATCTGAAGAAGACATGGAACGCTGCATTACAAATGAGAGTGATGATAGTTTAGATTTGCAATGCACAGCTACTACCAACGTGAGTAACGTAACTTTTGTAAAACCGTCACCAACACCTTGTCCCACCAGACAATTGGCACAGTGGTTAAGGCTTCGGCACTTGAACCGGGAAGTACC
This sequence comes from Nephrotoma flavescens, assembly GCA_932526605.1. Lineage (NCBI taxonomy): Eukaryota > Metazoa > Arthropoda > Insecta > Diptera > Tipulidae > Nephrotoma > Nephrotoma flavescens. The sequence goes on from OW052222.1 coordinate 83,355,487, forward strand.
GGGAAGTTTGAATCCCACCAGAGACTGCATGCAAAACAAATTTTCGTCATTGATTACGAACGGTGATGCTAATAAACACAAGTAAGACCTTCTGTTTGAGTGCCGAATTCAGTGCCGGACCCAGCGTTTGTGTCAGTGTACAGGTTGACATGGAGCTTGCAACGTGTAGGTGTACTGTAATTGGGTGAATGGGTGGGTGTATGCGTGAATGAAAATGGGGTGGGTATTCCCTCTGAACAATTAATATTTTCTTTAAAAAAATAAAATAAGAAATAGAAATAATACACAAGAAGATGCACAAATCGAGCAAGAAAATGCAACACTGAAGTATGCCAAATATTTCACAGAGAAGTTAAATAAATTTGATTCACTGACACAATGAATTTTGATACAAAAATTTAACAATTTGATTTTTGAACTGAAATGAAGATTTTCAGTTACTAACAAAACTCCTCCTGAATCTCAATAAACCTCTCGTCATTAACTTCTGGTTCCCCAGCTCCATTGCCAGTTATTTCACTGTGTTCTGATATTTCTAATGGATCTTATGAAGAATATGAAGTTATTATTAGTTCACCCTCTCCATCTCCATCTTCTGAGGTTCCAGAAAATACTTTGACTGAATTAAAAGAATTTGTAACGTTCTCACAATTATAAATAATATTATTATGAAATAAACAGTTTGTTCAAAAAATCGTTGACTTACTCATCTGAATGTAATCTAGGGCTTTGCAAACTTCTGTGATAGAGAAATACTTTTTTTTACGGAAAAACCTTCTGCTTGCGCAAAAGCAGATCCGTTTCATAGAACTGTCACACTCGCTGTTGTGCCCCATGCGGCTTTAGTACCCGCACAAAAAAGAAAGCGGACCAAATTTAGTGGGATTAATGCCTCGTTAGCCTATCATTACTTTAGTGAAATTTATCATGACAAAGGAAAAATCCTTATATAAGAAAAAAACAAATTTTGGGTATCATAGGCCCTCTATTTTAATACCAGTGGAGGAGGAGCTGGATTTAATGATAATTATTGATAATTATTTTGTACAATAATTGGGTTTTCACACAATCCTTTCTACTACTATCGATTGTGTGAAATAAAAAAAACAAGTTTTGTCATTTGAATATAAATTTCAGAACGAAAGGATTTCCACATTTACACACATAATTCGGGGCAACAAAGATTCATATTTTTTATTACTGTTTTATAATTTTTTAACACGCACAAACTGGTTTAGTACCAAACAGACGATCTTTCACAACACAAATAGGAAAAAATTTGACTCGTTCATAAATATTACAATGCGTAAAAAGTTCCCGGTATGACACATAGATGGTGCCACAAATTTAAAACCTATATGATTTTTAATTTCTACCAACCTTCAAATGATACCTGTTAAAATTTCATGACATTTCGACACTAATTTTGTTAATTTCAAAAAAAAAGAATTTCTTGTCTTGATTAAACACTGTTTTTTGATGGGAAACATACCGTTCAAGCAACGCAGTAGTTTGATTTTGATAAGGGTTATCCCCCCAGGGAAAATCAACCATCATTGATTGGTATACTGAATTTAAACGTGGTCGTACAACCACCGATGATGCACTATGCTCTGGACGCCCAAATGAGGCCGTGACTCTAGAAAACATTGAAGAAACGCACAAAATTCGTTTGAAATACCGTAAAGTGAAGTTGAGAAAGACCGTAAAGTGGGTACTGCGTTTGCTCACAATGGATCAAAAACGACAATGCGGCGATGGTTCCGTGCGCTGTTTAAATGCAATAAAAAGGACTTTTCTATGCGGGAACATGGATCCACCACTAAACACCAAAGTCAAATGGGCTATCAGGTGAATGGCGAGAGGCCTGTGAACCTCGTCCGAAGCGACCAAAATCACAACGGCTGGAAAAGTGATAGCGACTTTATTTTGGGATGCACATGGTATAGTATTCGTTGACTACCTTGAGAAAGGAATAAAGATCAATAGAAAATATTACACCGGGTTATTGGTGCGTTTGAAGGAAGAAATCGCTAAACAACGACCTCAAATGAAGAAGAAAAAATTGCTCTTTCACCAAGACAATGCACGAGTCACGAATTGATCGCAACAATGCACGAATTGCTCATTGAATTGCTTCCGCATCCACCGAATTCACCAGATTTGGCCCCAGCAATTATTACTTGTTTGCAGACCTAAAAAAAGCTCCAGTTAATGAGATTTGGCTCTAATGAAGAAGTGATTACCGAAACTGAGCTTACTTTGAAGATAAAGATAAATCCATCTAGAAAAAAGGCACCGAAATGTTAGAAAGGCGTTGGACTGATAGTATGGCACTAGAACAAAGTTATGTTGATGAATAAAAAATCGTGTTTTCTTTGTTGAACCGAGAACTTTTCAGTCGTTGTGTTATTTGTTGAATGTCGAAATCTCAAAAAGCGTCCGAACTAGAGCAACGTGCGGCACACATTTCTTTCATGTTTGTCAACAAACCTACCAGTGTTGCATCGGATGTGTTGAATGTGGCATAAATTTTTATGTCGTTTTCGTGCGCCGCACACATCCACACTTCGTATTTTGTGGCAAAAATATTTTCGCCGAACCCGTTCGGCACAAATTTTTGTAAATGCGGACCCACCAGTTGATTTCGTATTCGTCGTGGTTTTTTAGTTTCGTTTTAATACTCGCTGTGTTGTTTCCATCTTGCGTGTATATGTGCATTTACTGAATCATTTACTCTGTTTGCATGTACAGAGTGGTGATTGATGAGTTTGTGAGATGTTAAAATGAAATATTAAGGACAAAGCCGTAACTACTATGGCTGTAAATCAGAAAATGGATGAACATATATAAATATACATATGACAGGCTTTTACTGGTGACCACCAGGAATCGAACCCAGCACCCCCGAACAGCAGAGCAGGCACTCCACTTACTAAGCTAACGAGGGCGACAAGTTCGAGGGCGATAATTTTGCGATATGTACGGTTAGAATATTGGTTTGCAATATTCTAACCGCTACAAAACACAAATTGCATTTCAAGTAAGAACATTAATTCTCATTCGTACATTCTTATACTGCCTCGGCCTCTCTGGTATACAGAGATCATTACAACTATTCTTATCGCACATCAAAGAATGATAAATTAAAGGATTTAGTTAATTAAACGACATTGCTTTGGATTTATTGCTTTGAATCATGAAATTCTAAATAAAAAATAGAATTGCATTAAAGCAATACATAAATAAAAAATAAAATTGGCCCTAAAACCGAACCTTGACGAACTCCAATATTCATTAGTTGTTCGTTGCTTTAGAAGTTATTTATACATACATACAATTTGCTTGCGATTTTCTAAATTTGATATGAATAAACCGAGTGAGATACGCCTCCTATGCCAGTACTAGATAATTTGGATAGCAATTTACTATGGTTAACTGCGAGTCAAATGCCTTTCCGACATCAATAAAAAAAATTGGATGCTTTTATTTATTATTTAGATGAAGAAGTTGGGGTGTATGAAAGATATAGTGGTGATGATTTATTTCTGAAAACAAATTGTCTACTATCCAGAAAACTTATTTTCACAATATAATTGATTAATCTTGACTGATTAATTTGTGAAAGAAAGTACTCAAAAAAAGCTAGTTGCTGGGGTTATGACATGAATCTTTTTTATAAAGTGGCTTAGCAACTCCTTCTTTACTTCGTTAGGGAAAGCACCCTTAGTAAGCACAGACAAAAGACCGGTGAGACGGGTCACCAACATTATGAAAGAAAATTGGAAATTCAAAACCTAAATTGACTAAAGTTCAATTTATGTCGGCATTGCAAATTGTTTTGACTAACCCTGATTTTTTCGGCAATAAAATTTATAAAAATACATTTGCTTCTCCAATTAGTCCCATAATCGCAAAGTTAATGAAGGATTATTGGAAAAAAGAGGATTCAACTCTTTGGATGATATTATAAAAGCAATCCGTGAAGACAAAATTGAAATTTCTCGTTATGTATTTAACTCTTTAGAAAATAGAATAAAATTTACTTTTGAAAAATTAATTAACCACAAAATTTCATTTTTAGATTAACTTTTAATTCATGAACCGGATGGAAAAAATTCTTTTGAATGGCATCATAAATTTAGATGTATATAAATTTTATCTCAAAATGTGTGAAACGAAATGAGTGTAACCGGAAAGATTTAGTAGTAGCATTTGTGTTATACCTCAATCAGTGATGACTTAAGAGCTTAAGTTACACGCTGTTTGTATCATTTCGGTTACTGCTACAATCACCAAAATCTTATAGGGTTCTTGTTATAAATTAACAACAGTATAGGAACCAAGCGCACGTTTTAGTGGAAAAAAATATTCGATATAATTTTTTCCGTTTAAATCAAAATGAATGTATGCAACCAAACTGCTATACAAATTTTGTGTATGCAACCTGCATAAAAACTATCTAAATTTAGACAAAATTTTATCAGTACGTAGGAGGGTACGTATAAAAAAAATAATCGTTATTTTATAATAAAAATTTTTTTATTTTCAAATAATAAACGTTTTTCAAATTGAATTTTTTTTTAACAAATATCCGCAAATGGTATGTGTTTATAATATTATATTAATAATATTATTAAAATTATTTATTTAACTTAATAAGTATACAAACTAAGTTTAAAAAAAATTAATTACAGTCGAGACAACGAGTTGGTAATCGCCAAAAAACGCGTTGATTGATTTGGTTGAAGAGAATTTTCTTTTCATACAAGGTAGGATATTCATATTGTATTAATAATTTCATTCTCAATTAAATAATATAACTTTACTTAAAGGAAAACACGCAACCGCACGAGGAGCCAACGATAAAAAGGCGGTTTGGGAGTCAATTGCCGAAGCATTAAACGCCATTGGACCTCTATATAAAAATTCCGAACAATGGAAAGATGTATGTATTTATATATTAAGTATAATAAGTACAATCTAAAAAGTGTTAATACATTTAAATACTTTCAGACATAGAACTCGTTACGCTACAAGGTGAAGAATAATTTGAAGATTATTAGGAATCACCGCAACCGTAGTGGAATGGCTCCGTTAACAAATGTGGAGATTGAAGGCGATTGGCTTGACGACGGTTATGTCCGAATGGGACTGGAAGACTGTCCAAATGTGCAATCTCCAGGTACTCGACGGAAATTCAAACCTTGAAGGTGGCTTTAACCTCAGAGTAAGTAAAAAATATACATGCACTGAATTGTTCATTATTATACATTAATAAATAAATAAAGATAATACATAAATATTTAATTTAGTCAGCTTCTCCTCCAAGTCAATCTCCCCGGCCTTCTACAGCAGCTGGGACATCACACGATGTTCGTGTTTCGGAAAGCAATAGATGGTCCTGTAAGAATAAAAAAAATTAAATTAAAAGATAACGTAATTTTATTTCGTAATTTATAACTTATTCTGTAGATAATTGCCGAGCAAACGGTTAAGCTCATAATTGAAGTGCTTGATACCGCTCAAGCAGCTGATATCCAAAATTCGGATCTTGGTGATGTGTCGGATCAATTAGCGCCAACCACAGAACGGTCACCAACACTTAATAGAGATGACAATAATGTACCAACTGATAGTTTGAGTATGAATTCTCCAAGAGTTAGGTACAACAGACGACCCAGAGTATGTACAATTTATATATTATATTCATTTCTGGTTATCAAATAAAAATATTTTCAGCAAGCAACGATAATGGAATCGGTTTTAAAATCTATTCGACTCCAGGAAGAATCGAATCGGCTACAAAGGCGTCTGGTTGAAAAACAGGAAGCGGCCAACGTTATTCAGCAAGAAATTTTATTGGAAATGAAAGAAAATAATACTTTGCTAAAAAAAAACAATGAACTGTTGTCAAATATGAATAATAAACGAAATTAATTATACATATTATAAATATATGTGTTTACCATTTTTTTTTTTTTTTTGTTTATAAAGAAGGAGGAAATTTTCCAAAGACACCGTGCAAATGGATGTTATGTCCGGTCCATACTAAGTTTAGTATGGATCAGCATTATACATGGTGTGTGAGATTTTTACTCACTAAAACCACATCCTTGTATTGTATACTTACCTCATCCACTTAGTTACTTATTTCTTATACTCACCTCTTTTATACTTACCGATTTGCCTTCCTCTAAGTTGCCCTCGAGTTCAAAAAACGCACTACCCAATTGCGATTCTGTTGACCGGCAATAAATAAAGAGCCTCTCTCGGTATTTCTGCTTGACAAGTTGTCATTGATCATTGTTGGAGAATCGTCGTCGTAAATTTGATGGTTGACAAGTATATTATGTAAAATTACACAAGATGTAATGATATTTGTCACCATTTGCGGATCATAACGTAATTTACGTTCTCCTAATAAACAGCTAAAATAGGCAATAACATAAAGCTAATGTTCAAATATAAAATATTTTTGTTTTTATTTACCGAAACCGATTTTTAAGCAAACCGATGCAACGTTCAACTTTACTGTGGATCTTACAATGCATTCTATTGTATTCTTTCTCTTGTGGCACCCTGGGGTTTTGGATGTTCGTCAACAAAAAAGGTTGTAGTGGATATCCACTATCACCTACAATGAATGAAAATTTAATTAATGTATAAAAAAGTAATAAAGGGAATATTTATTTGTATTACCTAACAGCCATTCGTGTTGCTCACCAGTCTCGTGCCACAGTTGTAGAAAAGCGAAAGCTTGACTGCATGCCCAAACGTAGCTATCGTGAGTAGAACTGTAATAAACATTAGAAATTAATTTCATTAAGGTATGAAATTTATTTAATTATAATTATTTATTGTATTTAAAGTAAATAAATATGGCATACTATACTAACCCACAATATCTAGCGTTGCAGTTTATTATCAGTAAATTCTAGAAATATTGATTATTAATTATTGTTATGACAATTATAATACAAGATATTACCAATTGTGTATTAATCGAATGGAAGCCTTTCCGATTAACATAGGAGTGCTCGATATCCTTTCTAAGGCCAGTAATGGCAATATGAGTCCCGTCGATTAATCCTAGTATATTAGGGAAACCATATTCTTCTAGAAAACTAAGAAACAAATAGTTTAAAAAAAAATCTTAATATAAATATGTTTTAATGTTGGTACCAACCTTGCTTTAGTGTTGTTAATTTCTTCTGGTGTTTGGGGAAATCTAATGTATTTCCCAGATAATTGTTCCGCAATTATCGTTGCATATCGCCTAACACAATTAGATATTTTTTGTTGGCTCATGACAGCTAGTGTGTCACTACCAACCCTTCTCTGATAGCTGCCACTAGCAAAAAAATTTAATACTGCTAAAATCTAGAACGGAATAAAGCATAATACACAAATATATAATGTAATAAACATAATCAACATTTCCAATTTCAAAATATACAAAAACTTTAAAAATTTTGAATTACTTATGCCTACCTCTAAATGAAGCGGAATTTTTTGTTTTCCGTCGATTATTTGGCCCACCTCTCGGATTTCCTCGATAAACTCCATCGCGATGTTTATCGGCAGACGGTACATCTCTTTAAACCTAATAAAAATGAATATTGTATTTACAAATATATTAGAATAAAATAAAAAGCATCTTACCGATTTTCGGGTACATCGAATGGGTTTAATTTATCCCGTAACCTTTTTCGCAAAACCCGCATATGGTGTTGCATTTCATAATGTAAAATACCAATCGGCGCGGCACTCATTTTGTCACTTTAAGGATATGCAGACGCAAACACTTAAATCACAAACAAAATAGCAATCAGACCTGCAAACCAATAGTAACTTTATGTGTAAATCAAATTCTCGATGTCGTTACAAATGGAAAAATATTTCGAGCGGCTGTTAGTAGAAATGCTTAGCTAAAACTCAAACCCTATTTCGTTTATCTTGCTCAATATATTCATATTTCTCGCTCAATATATTTTTTTAATACGCGCGCGAACAAATGAAAAATTTTATATTTGTGTGTACAGTTATATTTGGTACAGTATAAAAGAAACAAACGGATAAATACAAATTCAACGTATTTTTTATTTTCGTTTGAAAATATCCTTTCTCTAATTGTATGTTTTAAATTTAATAAAACAGAATGTTTTGAAAACTAAAACGCACGTATTATGTATATACTATACATATACTAGATGTATATACATATGTACTATTTAAAATAAAATGTGTGCACGATCGATAATTTCTTGTCGTTTAGGTATATAAAATTTAAAAAACATGTGATCATGAAAAGAAAGAGGATCTATTTTCGATGTATGTATGTATGTATATATGTACGTATATACGTTGTATGTACGTATATATATATACGTATATACATTGATTATGGTTTGGTGTGCTGCATGAAATATAGTTTATAAAAAAGAAACAAATATTTGGAGGAAAGGATACGAAACATCAGAAATTTATGAACGAATGGGAAATTATTATAATTAAATTGTTTTTTAGTGATCGCAGTAAACATTTAGATATACATACATATTACATATTTGTGTTTAGTTACATTATGTATATTTTATATGCCTATCTATACTGATTGGTCGAAATTAAATACATACATTCATTACTTAATTTTTCCTAAGTGTACTATAAGGATGATTGATATATGTTCTAAATTCAATAATATTAAAATTCCTAACAATTTTATAAATGATTTTAATTTTGAGAAAAATAATAAAATCAGCTTAGAGCGGAAAGATGCCTTAGGGAGGATGTACTATGTATTTGGATTTGCATCTAAAAAATTGGTCAAGCATATATAGTACATTTTTGTTAACACTTTCCCCTTATTCCATATTATCTGAAGCATAGTATAGTATTTGGATTGTTTCAAATAAAAGCTAGTTATTGATTTTAACCAAACTTGCAAAAACATTAATATTTCGATGTCGGTTGTGATATATAGAATTATGAGTATACACAATATCCTTGGAATTCCATTTTTAAACTTCTAACCCCAAGTAAAAACCATCCTAAGGTTTAAAAATGAAAATAAATAAATTTCGTTTTTTGTTGTTTACAACCGAGTTACAAGCTTACATTATAAGTACACTGCAATTTTTCAGATACCAACCACCACTTATCATGAAAACTACCCCAAATTTCTCTAGAATAAATGGCCACTTTTTTGACAATTTTAAAAATAGACATTTCAATATCGGATATTGGGTATCGCTTTATAATCCTCATCAGAAGTGCAATTCGATTTTTAAGTTGTAACTTGGAACTTTAAATCATGGAAACAAATTTATTTAGCCACCCACTTTATTTATTAGGTGTATAACTTAATTTCTACAGATTTTTTTCACGGTATTTTGTGGTTTTTATAGGATCGGACGCAAGGTTTCAGAACAACGAACGACAAGTTTACGTGAGTTACATAACCTCTCAGAATAGCAGAGTTTACGATTACAACTGATAAACAGCACATTCGGCACTGCATTCTATACGAATTCCAACAAGGAAAAAATGCTTCTAAGGCACGGGAATCAATTTGTAGTGTTCTTGGTGTCGACCTTGTGTCTTATGAAACGTGTAATTATTGGTATAAACGTTTTAGAATTAGTGATTTCGATCTTAGTGACGGCCTTGAAAGTTTGAAGATGTGCGAGCTAACCTGGAATCTACAACAGCAACAGGCATAACTCAGAAAAAACGAATACCTAAATAACATACTGCCTAATAATTGGTTTCATCTAAGATTTCAATTCCTAAAAATCATAAATAACTATCAAATGTTTAAATTCTCCTAAACTTCTGATAATTTAAATAAATTTTAAGAAATATGTACTACGGACTTGGAGCAAAATATTTTCTGAACAGTTATTTTTCAGTAATTATCTTCTCCTGTACTAAATATTAATTTATTACATTAATATGCCCAGCACCAAGTGAATTTTCTGAAACTGGTGGTTATGTAAATGTATTTAATTAATGTGTAGTAATCCATCACCATACCATACATGACATACTTTAGTCATATATAGTCTACTGAGATTGTCACAGATTTTAGTGAGGCCTCATTAAACCTTTTATGAAACATGTCTTTGTTTTTGGTAAGACTTCAGTAGGCTAAACTTGCTCGACATGTTTAAAGAGTTCGTAGTATAAATATTTTTTGTATAAGGCAGTGTTGTCGAAAGTACTACTATAGGAGTAAATGTACTACTTTCATCACCGATGTACTACTATGCTCCGCAAATCAAATCTATACTCCCCTGAAAAAATTAGGATTTTCTTTCTTTTTTATTTGCATAAGCGAGAAAACCACATCTATTTAAAATATACTCTTCCGTTATCCGAAATCATATAATAAAAGAAAAAATGAAATTCAATATAAAAACTTTCGGATTTCCTTTTTTAATTGTTTCAATTTTTTATCTGTTTGTCTTTTTCTATTACTCGCTTTTGTATTCTATTGTTTTAATATTGTCATCCAAATTAATAGTAAGTATATATATATATATATATATCCTTTTCATTTCCAAATTACAACGCAGTTGACAATTTTATGTTAAATTTTCTTTGTCATTTTGTGCCCTGAGCTACGTGCATATGTAATTGAAGTTAATTAATCGTGTTTATAATTTGTGATTTGCGTACAAAGATGGAGAAGTATCTAATTAAATTACACAAAAATACAAGCGTAAGTAACGAAATCGAGACGGTCGCTTGTTCGTCATCAGAATCTCAAGAAATAACAAAGAGGTTAAATAAACAATCATCTCGACCAACAGAAAATAAAAAACGGAAGTTTTCTGCAGAAGAAATGGATTGCAATTCAAATTCTGGTGAATCAATTGTACAGCGATGTAATATAACCAATTTGTGCAGTGATGTTGGTAATGTTGAAAAAAAACGCGCGCCGCCTAAAAAACAAAAGTTTCGTCCGATTTGGATACAAAAGTATAGTTGGCTAGAAAAAATGATTGACTCAAATGGAATCGAGAAACCAAAATGTAAGTTTTGCCACCAAATTTTAACTAATAACATAGTACACATTGCTAGGCATGATAAATCCGACTTTCATAACAACACCATGAAATCTTTAAAAAATCAACCAGCAATATTTGATTCAGATCAATGCAATAATTATAAAAAAAAAATTTTACAAACTAAAACAGCAGAACTGCGTTTTATTATGTTTATTATTCAACATAATTTAGCTTTTAGTTTAATAGCACCTTTAATTTTGTTGATCAAATCCGTGGCCTCAGATTCCGCAATTGTCAAAGATCTAAAGTGCGGTAAAACTAAGGCAACATATACTACAAATAAATGTCTTCTAGAAGAAGGCTTCGAGAATGTCGCTTGCCATTTGCGAGAACAAAAGTTCTCATTGATTATAGACGAAACGACAGATGTAAGTGTCAATAAATGTTTAGTTTTGATCGTGCGATATTTCGATTTCGCCTTAGGAAAAGTTCGGGATAGGTTTTTTGGGCTTCTGAAATTGAATAGTTCTGACGCAAAAACAATTTATACGGAAATATTGAAACATTTTGAAAGTTTTAAAGTGCCAATCAACAATTTAATCGGGTTTGCATCTGATAATGCCAGTGTAATGATGGGCAAAAAAAATGGTGTAAAAACATTACTGAAAAGCCTACAACCAAATTTATATGTCATGGGATGCACATGTCATTCGCTACACCTCTGCTCTTGTGCCGCGGCAAAAAAACTTCCTATCCATTTGGAAAATTTAGCTCGCAATATTTATTTATTTTTTGCTCATAGTTCGAAACGCCAATCTGAGTTCAAAAATTTTCAAGAATACTTTAATATTGAAACTCACAAAATATTAAAAATTTCATCAACAAGATGGTTGTCATTGGAAGCTGTAACATCGCGAATTGTAGAACAATGGGTTGCACTTAAGCATTTTTTCATATCATATCAACTGGAAACGAATGCCGACATGGCCCAAAGCATCTATAGCGAAATGACCGACGAAAACCTGCTCTACTATAATTTCATTTCATATATTTTAAAATTAACTAACAAAATCAATATAGAGTACCAATCGGAAACTCCACGATTCCACGTGTTACTACCAACCATTAAGGGATATTTTAAAACTATTTTATCAAATTTTGTTAAACCTGATATGATCAATGATGAGATGTTGGATAAAACTGATTTTTCAAATTTAAATAATATTTTAGATCCAGAGAAAATTTATATTGGAGCCAAGGCCGACATAATGATCAAATGTGGGACAATTTCACAAGAGGCAGTCAACCGCGTGAAGAATTCTTGTTGTAAGTACTATATGGAATTATGTAGCCAAATCCGCACTCGAATTAAATTCGACGACGACGTGTTAGTGGCCGTACAGTGCTTGAATCCCAAACGTAAGGCAGAAAGTTTGGCACCACTTATTCGGTTGTTTCCGAATTTGGTTGATGAGGATTCTATAGAAGATTTAGATGAGGAATGGCGCTTCTTAATTAATCAAGAAACTGTTGATATTGAACAAAACTTCGAAGATTTTTGGCAATGTATATTTAATATGAAAAATGGTGCTAACGAGAAAATGTATCCAAATCTTCGAAATTTCGTAGAATCTATTTTGAGTTTTCCGCATAGCAGCGCAGCCGCCGAACGTATATTTTCCCAGGTCAACCTTATCAAAGACAAAAAGCGAAATTTATTGTTAACCTCAACAGTAAATGCCATTCTTATGGCGCGAGAGTTATTGGACGGGACAGATGCAAGCCAATGGAATCCCTCAAAGGAACTGATTACTAAATATAATAAATAACTTGTATGTATTTCATTACTCATCTACAAATGTATATGAACTGAGTTCCTAATTGCTAAGTCAGTAATTAAATTATATTTTATTAATTGCAATGAATTGTACTTTATTTTTATTTTTTATTTTATTTATCATTTAATTTATGAGAGATATGTTTTTTAATTTTGTTTGAAATAAACTATAAAATCACGAAATTTATTTTGTTTTTTTCATTTACTCCTCTCATTCTCGAAATACTCCTATTGTTACACGATTTCTGCTACTTTTGACTTATGGAAAACGACAACCCTAAGGCCTCCTGCCTGATGACATAAATCAAAGATAAGATCACGAACACCGCACGGAAGTCCAGAAAATACTCGAACTCAATTCAAATAAAATTAATTAATTTAAAACGAGTTCATAATTTTGAATTACAATAGAACAAAGAAAAATATTTTGAATATCAGTGAAACTAGCTTTATTGGATTGATAATTTTATGCCATTAATGCTTGAATATGATTGTGGCCGCTGTGGCTGGTGCGTAGATGGCGCAATCTGCATGTCCAATTTTCACACACTTTTCGCAGCAAGCGTAGACAAGTGACTTAACATATCCCCAAAGAAAATAATACCAGTTCGTGACTGGTTGAGGCATTTTAAGGCAACTCTAAATATTTAGTGTTCACATACGAATTAATCACCCATTGAGATAGCGAATTTTTATAAATACACTAAAAATTATTAAACGAATCAAAATTTAATCATGCATTCTGATTACACTAATCATGGGAGATGAATATGATTACATGTATCATAATAATAATAATAAGCTCCGTTTTCACTGATTGACATAATTAAACAAATAGTATTTCTTATTATTGTATGATAGGGAATATCACAATAATTTTATAATGATTTCTATTATTATAATATGGTAAAGGCAATCATGTGTTTATCATATTTTTTCTGAGTGTAGACGCTGACTCATTTTCTATATCAGTATATAGGTTTAAATGGAGCTTGTATCGTGAAGAATTACTTTTGTACATTTTGCTTAGAAGGAAAATTATGCAAATCATTGATCGAAATATTAAAAGTGTTTATCTCATGAATTCCTTATTCAATCAGTAAAGGGTGTGTTTTATAGCTTCACATCGTTAAGTTTGCAACATTGTTTTGTTTGATAACCGAGTCTACAGCTAACATTTGCTTTGTCATTAGTTTGATTTGCCATTTCATAATGAATAAACTTACGCCATAGCACTGCTTGCCAAATCGGCCAATCGGCTGAAGCACTAATTCTATTGATGTTGATTTTCCAAACAAAATTTTGTTCAACGATGAAGCTCAATTTTTGTTGAATGGGTACGTTAATAAACAGAATTGGATTTGGAGTGAAGATAAACTAGAAGCCTTTGCCTTTGAAACACCATTACATCCATAGAAAATCACTATTTGGTGCGCTTTATGGGCCGGCGGACTCTCTGGCCTATATGTCTTCAAAAACGATGATGGGTGGAATCTTACAGTGAACGGTACAGAGACATGATTTCTAACTTTTTTGTACCCCAATTGGCTGCCATTAATCTTGCTGATATGTGGTTCCAACAGGACGGTTCCATAAGCCACACAACGCGGAATACAATTAATTTACTCAAAGAAACATTTGATGAAAGACTAATTCAACATAATAGTCCTGTTAATTGGCCACCGAGATCGTGTGATCTAACTCCATTAGATTATTTTCTTTGGGGATATGTTAAGTCACTTGTCTACGCTTGCTGCGAAAAGTGTGTGAAAATTGGACATGCAGATTGCGCCATCTACGCACCAGCCACATGGCCACAATCATATTCAAGCATTAATGGCATAAAATTATCAATCCAATAAAGCTAGTTTACACTGATATTCAAAATATTTTTCTTTGTTGTATTGTAATTCAAAATTATGAACTCGTTTTAAATTAATTAATTTTATTTGAATTGAGTTCGAGTATTTTCTGGACTTCCGTGCGGTGTTCGTGATCTTATCTTTGATTTATGTCATCAGGCAGGAGGCCTTATACAAAAAATATTTATACTACGAACTCTTTAAACATGTCGAGCAAGTTCAGCCTACTGAAGTCTTACCAAAAACAAAGACATGTTTCATAAAAGGTTTAATGAGGCCTCACTAAAATCTGTGACAATCTCAGTAGACTATATATGACTAAAGTATGTCATGTATGGTATGGTGATAGATTACTACACATTAATTAAATACATTTACATAACCACCAGTTTCAGAAAATTCGCTTGGTGCTGGGCATATTAATGTAATAAATTAATATTTAGTACAGGAGAAGATAATTACTGAAAAATAACTGTTCAGAAAATATTTTGCTCCAAGTCCGTAGTACATATTTCTTAAAATTTATTTAAATTTTCAGAAGTTTAGGAGAATTTAAACATTTGATAGTTATTTATGATTTTTAGGAATTGAAATCTTAGATGAAACCAATTATTAGGCAGTATGTTATTTAGGTATTCGTTTTTTCTGAGTTATGCCTGTTGTTGTAGATTCCAGGTTAGGTCGCACATCTTCAAACTTTCGAGGCTGTCACTAAGATCGAAATCACTAATTCTAAAACGTTTATACCAATAATTACACGTTTCATAAGACACAAGGTCGGCACCAAGAACACTACAAATTGATTCCCGTGCCTTAGAAGCATTTTTTCCTTGTTGGAATTCGTATAGAATGCAGTGCCGAATGTGATGTTTATCAGTTGTAATCGTAAACTCTGCTATTCTGAGAGGTTATGTAACTCACGTAAACTTGTCGTTCGTTGTTCTGAAACCTTGCGTCCGATCCTACAAAAATCACAGAATACCGTGAAAAAAATCTGTAGAAATTAAGTTATATACCTAATAAATAAAGTGGGTGGCTAAATAAATTTGTTTCCATGATTTAAAGTTCCAAGTTACAACTTAAAAATCGAATTGCACTTCTGATGAGGATTATAAAGCGATACCCAATATCCGATATTGAAATGTCTATTTTTGAAATTGTCAAAAAAGTGGCCATTTATTCTAGAGAAATTTGGGGTAGTTTTCATGATAAGTGGTGGTTGGTATCTGAAAAATTGCAGTGTACTTATAATGTAAGCTTGTAACTCGGTTGAAAACAACAAAAAACGAAATTTATTTATTTTCATTTTTAAACCTTAGGATGGTTTTTACTTGGGGTTAGAAGTTTAAAAATGGAATTCCAAGGATATTGTGTATACTCATAATTCTATATATCACAACCGACATCGAAATATTAATGTTTTTGCAAGTTTGGTTAAAATCAATAACTAGCTTTTATTTGAAACAATCGAAATACTATACTATGCTTCAGATAATATGGAATAAGGGGAAAGTGTTAACAAAAATGTACTATATATGCTTGACCAATTTTTTAGATGCAAATCCAAATACATAGTACATCCTCCCTAAGGCATCTTTCCGCTCTAAGCTGATTTTATTATTTTTCTCAAAATTAAAATCATTTATAAAATTGTTAGGAATTTTAATATTATTGAATTTAGAACATATATCAATCATCCTTATAGTACACTTAGGAAAAATTAAGTAATGAATGTATGTATTTAATTTCGACCAATCAGTATAGATAGGCATATAAAATATACATAATGTAACTAAACACAAATATGTAATATGTATGTATATCTAAATGTTTACTGCGATCACTAAAAAACAATTTAATTATAATATTTTCCCATTCGTTCATAAATTTCTGATGTTTCGTATCCTTTCCTCCAAATATTTGTTTCTTTTTTATAAACTATATTTCATGCAGCACACCAAACCATAATCAATGTATATACGTATATATATATACGTACATACAACGTATATACGTACATATATACATACATACATACATCGAAAATAGATCCTCTTTCTTTTCATGATCACATGTTTTTTAAATTTTATATACCTAAACGACAAGAAATTATCGATCGTGCACACATTTTATTTTAAATAGTACATATGTATATACATCTAGTATATGTATAGTATATACATAAGGGTCGATTTATATTATCCGTTCCGTTCAGATCCGTTTCTTTCAGATTCAGACAAAAAAAATATTGTTACATATGTTTTCTATATAAGTATTTATATTTTCCGTTCCGTTCAGATCCTTTACTTTCCGTTTCAGATAAATATTGTTGAAAAGAATGTTTTATCTGATGTCTGAACGCGAAAAAATACGAAAGAACAGCGAGGAAAGTGGAATTTATATATATTCCAGCAACAACAATCAAAACAAAATTAAATTGCTACTAAAAACATTTTTGGATTTTTTGTTATCGTTTAGTCTATACGTAACCAAAGATATGAATACATGCAGCATGTGTGAAACAAATTAATAATATTTGTTTATATTCTCGTCATGCCAATCGTATGCTAATGTTTGTCACCACTAAACTTTGCTTATATGCTCTTTTAAATTATCCCATATATTTTATAGTTGTTTTAGTCTAATAAACTATAAAATATAAAAAAAATTGTTAAAGTAAAATAAACTAAGGAGCATACGAGTATATACCTGGATTATTATATCTGAAGAACTGAGCAATAAAACGCGTGTTCATATTTTCTATTGAATTCGTTTTAAATTTTTTTTTGTTGTTATTTAACGTTTATACAGGGTTTTGATAAAGGAACGGTAAAATTTTATGGCAAATAGGGTGGGTCATTTTGGAACCTTTTATCCTATGGAACAGATTTCCAAAGTGTTACGATAATTGAGATGATATTTTTAAGTTTCTTTTAAATTACCCAAAATCTCGCCTTTAAATGGTCATAACTTTTTTGTTTGTAATCGTAAAGGCTCGAAATAACTTTTATTGCATTCTGCAATGTGATTTTATTTTAAATAAATCGTTATTTAATAGAATTGGTTAAAGAAAAATGACTTATGGCTTTCCAAATCCTACAAAATGTGTAAAAGTATGGAAAATGTCTACCTTCTAAATTCATTTAAAAAACTAGAAGTGATTTAGAAATTAGCTTTGTTTTAATTCTCTAGTTTATGCTCTTTCCAATGGTATGCTATTTGTCATAGAAATCATTCATTTTGGGGTCAAAATAAAAGATACTATTTTGCCCGGGTTAGGTTTAAGAAGATCGAAAACTTTATTTCCCAAACTTGCATACACAAAAATTAAATTGCTACTAAAACATTTTGGATTTTTATGTTATGTTTTACTTTGTACGTAACCAAAAAATACGAATATATACGATAACCATACGATGAAAATATCTGATCTGATAGTATAAATTGATGATGTCTGAATCTGAAAGAAACGGATCTGAACGGAACGGATAATATAAATCGACCCTAATACGTGCGTTTTAGTTTTCAAAACATTCTGTTTTATTAAATTTAAAACATACAATAAGAGAAAGTATATTTTCAAACGAAAATAAAAAACACGTTGAATTTGTATTTTTTCGTTTGTTTCTTTTATACTGTACACACAAATAAAAAAAAATTATTTTGTCGCGCGCGTTGAATAAATATATTGAGCGAGATGTATATTGAGCACATAGGGTTTGAGTTTTAGCTAAGCATTTCTACTAACAGCCGCTCGAAATATTTTTCCATTTGTAACGACATCGAGAATTTGATTTACACATAAAGTTACTATTGGTTTGCAGGTCTGATTGGTATTTTGTTTGTGCTTAAATATTACTATATAATTTAAATTATATGTCTATGTATGCACGCCGGCAATTAAATCACTTTATTTTATAAATTGAACTGAATTAAATTGTAAAATTTATTTATTTATTAAATTTATTACAATATTTAATAACTATAATAAAATAAACTTGAACACAAATTAGACAGCTCAAAAGAAATGTCATTACAAAACGTCAGTTTTTTTGTAAACATAATCAAATGAATCAAAATTCGACATACGTCTGCTATGATTAAAAAAATATTAAAAGTGGAACGTACGTTTTTCTAGCAGTTACAAGAAATTATATCGAATATTTTTTTTCCACTAAAACGTGCGCTTGGTTCCTATACTGACCTCTAAAATTTTATAGTTCGTACTGCTTTCCTAAGTGGTCCAAACGGAGCACAACTTAAGCTCTTAAGTTTTCACTGGTTGAAGCTTTAGTTTCGTCCGTATGATTGTTTTACTACGCAAGCTTTTCTTTTGTTTATTCATATTAACCCTTTGAGTGCCAACATGATTTCGGCTAGTGTATTGAGGAGCACGATCGCGCTTTTTTGCACTCAAAGAGTTAACCATTGTAAACGCAATTTTCGTGTTGTTTATGTATTTTCATTTTTTTTTATAATTAACATTTTATTTTTAAAATGTATGAAGTTTAAAATAAATTAATTTATAAAATTTTATTAAGACATATAAAATTAATTTATGATAAAAAAAATATTAAATATAAAATATACTTTACAACAACAATTCCATATAAATTTCAATCCGGATTGAATAATTTCATTCCATTTAAAAGTAAGATTAGAATTATTCTATTCTTCGCGTAGTTCAAATGTTCACCGCCTGGTTAATTAATAAAAAAATTATTTTTATGAGTTGTCACTCTGGGAGTATTGTAGTATTTTTATCGCATAAAGGATAAAGAACCAAATGACATAAATCAACGATACAAAAAATGAACCCCGATAATAAATTAATGTGAAATATAAGACATATTTACGTCGAAAACGCATTTTATATGTTCATAAATATTTGTTACTACCGGAGTTACCCGGCATTGCACGGGAGGTATATAATTCAAATACCTTGATGTTATGCAAGAATTTTCTCTTTACATCGCTGTAGTTGCAATCACATATGAAAAGAAAATTATAAGTAGCTGTATTCAGTAACGGGTGCCTCCGTCAATGCATTAAGGCGAACTTTTGTACTGATATTATTATACATCCTGTTTGTGAGGATAATTAATTAATTTTGGTTTGGTATTTGTTACCAATTGCCAAATAATTATACTCCATTTTTACAAACCAGATCAAAGTGAACGCCGTTATTTTTGGGACCTAAAAATGGTCTTAAATTTAAATTAATTTGAATAGTTAAATCAATTATAGTAGAGGTATGATTTTTGTATAACAATCGCACGCTAGATATCCTTTTTGGTGTCTAAATTTTTTCGACTACGGCGCTATTTCGGAAGATTTAAATAATTGTATCTATACAAACATGTAAAAATGAATTCTTGATCCAGGGCAGACTTCCGGATTGGAGCATGTCACTAATTTCATATAACCCCTTTCCTAAAGTCATTCCCTTCAAAAAATCTTAAAAAATTGAAATTTGAGAAAAAATTTGTACCACAGCCCCTTGACCCCGAGGTCCAGCCCCTTCAAAAGTATCGTTGTGGGCTTGGTCCTGAACATGCAACATATACATTATAAAAATTTCATGACGATCGGTAAAGCGGCTAAGGCGTTATTTCAGAACAATCACATAATTGTATCTTTACATGTAAAAATGAATTTTTGATCCAGGGGCGGACCCCCGAATTCGAACATGTCTCTTATTTCATATAACCCCTTTCCAAAACTCATTCTCGTGAAAAAATTTAAGTTTTTGAAAAAATTTGTACCATGGCCTCTAGACCCCGGGGTCCAGCCCCTTTCACAATATCGTAAGATTGGTCCTGAACATGCAATATTTCCATGGTAACCATTTCATGGCGATCGGTTGAGTGACTGAGAAGACTTTTTGGAATAATCAAATATTTGTATCTATACATGTAAAAATTAATTTTTGATCCAGTGCTGGGCCCCTCGGACTTGAACATGTCAATAATTTTATATAACCAGCCCCATAAACTCATTTTCGTGGAAAAATTTAAAGAAAATTAAAATTTTTTAAAAAATTTGTACCGCAGCCCCTAGACCCCGTGGTCCAGTCGCTTCCAAAATATCATAAGGTTGGTTCTGGATATGCAACATTTCCATGGTAAACATTTCATGGCGATCGGTTGAGCGACTGAGAAGTCATTTTGGAATAATCAAATATTTGTATCTATACATGTAAAAATTAATTTTTGATCCAGAGCTGGGCCCCTCGGATTCGAACATGTCAGTAATTTCGTATAACCAGCTCCATAAACTCATTTTCGTGGAAAAATTTAAGGGAAATTAAATTTTTCGAAAAAAAAATGTACCGCAGCCCCTAGACCCCGGGGTCTGCCCGTTCCAAAATATCATAAGGTTGGTTCTGGATATGCAACTTGTACATGGTAAAAATTTCATGGCGATCGGTTGAGCGGCTGAAACGCCCATTCGGAACAAACAAACAGGAATTCATTTTTATATACATATATAGATAGATGACATAAAGTAAATCACATGCTTAGATTGATTTTACTAAATTTTTATACTAACCGATAAAAATATAAAAAAATCACTTTGCTGTTACTTTGGACACAAATTTCATTCCTATTCGAATAGGAATAATAGTTCCCAACGTAAAACCACAACTAGCATGTTAAATAATGACACTCCACAGCTCGAGAGCAGACGTAATGAGCTAAGAAAAGGAAATAAGCACCATAACAATTAAACCGATTCGCCGGATCGCGTTATTTTGGTACTGTTCATCATACAAAAGACACAAATACGAACAAAAGCAAAATACAAAGCCATAATTGTGCACTGTGTACGTTTTTCGATTTTTTTTGCTTCACTCATTTTAAATGAGTAACCCACGAGACAAAATCGATATACTGGTCTGGTCGATATCTAAATTTTACTTCTTGGGTTCCTATCTCTTACAAAATTAATACAATCAAAATTGTAACTCAAAAAATTCTAAAATTGTACGATACTAAATTTCATTACAATAACTTTAAACTTTTGGAAAACACTTTGGTAAATAATCATTTTCCTAAAAAAATAATAAATAAAGTGATTTGAAAACAAAAAAATTATTATCAAAATTTTAGAATAAATCTTATCTTATTTTTAAGAAAATTTTTTTCGAAAAATTACAACATTTATTCAAAAATGATAATTTTAAAATTATTGGTCGTTCAGCTAAAAGTTTAAATGATATTTAGTTTTCAAAATTAAAATATCCGAAACCATTGAAGAAAGAATCCAATATTGTCTATCTAATAAAATGTAATGATTGTAATGTGATTTACACGGGACAAACTAAACAGTTTTTTACGGGAATGATTCTTTCAACATGTTCAAGTTCAAGGACAAATTATGTTAAGTATATTGTTACATATGATTTGGATTATTTTGTACTGATAATATTTAAACTAATTTTAGGTACCAATTGGAGAATTTGATTGTGATGAATAATTACTTATGTTTATTTTAGGCTATACGATGTATTTCAGGTGAATTATCTGTTTCAGGGAGAGAATTTGGTGGCAGGTGAGTATGACTTGACCCAAACGCAAACACAATATATGGAAAAATTAGTCTTTTGCTTTGATAAATACAACACATATGTATGTACTACTACTTTAATTCCAGTTTTTTACTTAATAATTTAGATAATTAAAGCATTCACATTAAATCTTTGTACATACATATGTATGTACATATTTGAATTCTGTGTTTCCTAATTTTCTTTAAGAAACTGTAGAATGGAAGTTTGAATGATTTGTTTGTATGTACATTATCATAAAAACGTATCCTTACCGTCCAAATTAAGAAGAATAACATAAAATAAAAATTGTATTGCACTATAGGAATAGAAAACAACGACTTTTCGCTCTGTTTTATTAACAAAATTAACTAGTTTTTAAATTCGAGCAGACAAATTCAAAATCCGTTGCAAAAAATCAGTGACATACAACATAGGAACATTCATATGTATGTCTCGTTCGCATTTTATTGTCGACTACCATATAAAGATTGACCTTACCTGGTTTTATACACTAGTAAGAAAAATGGGAAACAAACGAGCAGTGAGAAAATAAAATGAATACTACTACACGCACCTAATAAAACACATTTAATACATTTTGTTTATACCTTTTACAAAAACCCCACCATTC